>APFE031467058.1:0-31613 GCA_000404065.3 Pinus taeda
TAAGGCAAATTAATTACCTATCATTTAATTGTCAACCCTGGGCTTTCATAAAACTTGCAAAGCATGTGTTCACTATATATGCTAGAAATTAAAATTTAACTTTCAATTTAGATTAGTCTAACTATGAAACCAAATAATGACAAACCAAATTCACATATTCTAATTCAACAGTCAATTCGAAAGAAATTATAATACAGTGTGTGGAATTGAAATCTTAATCTATCACACTTGCAGGAATTGAAATCTTGATCTACCACACCTGTAGTAATTGAAAATCACGCCACTCTTTCAGAAATAAAATTGTATGAAATGAAATCTAGTCTAAGGGATCATGTGTGCATTATCGAATCAAGATCTTATGAAATGAATCATCAAAACCACATGATATGAAATGAAAGAAAAAAAAGCATTCATAACCTCTAGATATGAAAGCAAATAAAACGACCACTCTTAACCTCTGACATAGGAAAAGAAATGAGAGAAATCAATCTTAATCTATGAAAAAAATAAATATTAATCTATGAAAAACAATAAATCTTAATCTATGAAAAAACAAATCTCACACATTATAGATGGCCAATCCAAAAAGCATGAGGGATGGAAAGTTGAGAGGCTCCAAATACAAGCATAACCAAAACAAGGTGAATATCACTCATGATCATGGTGCCAAATCCAAATTCTATATTCAAAACATGAGAATTCCCCAACTTTACACGTGCCTTTGAAAGGAGGAGGCTCTCCTATTTATACAAAAACATAAGAAGCTACCTCATTAATGGAGGTCCATTATTCTCTCCCTAGATCCCTAGAAAATCTCATAGAGTTACAACTCAAATAGGTAATGATGAGACACATATCCTCTTTGACCTTTATCCAAATCTTCTTCCATATCTTGAAGGGAATTCGAATTTGAGCATTGGAGGCCACATAAGGATGCCTTGGAAGCTTCCAAATGAGCTACACATGTCACAAAACTCTAGCCACTTTTAAGTATTAGCAAGTATATATCATTTTTCTAAGCTTTAACCATTTAATTCACTTATAATACTAGAAATCATTAGCTTTTGGAAAACACAAATGGAACCCATATAACTATGAAAATGGAAGCTAATTAAGGGTTATATGGTCATGGAGTTGTGACATGTGAGTGAAATGGTGGCAATAAAGGTGAAAGTGGATGATATTTTGAATACATTTTGGAGACTCTACATTCCCCCCAATTGACGTTATTGGATGTCCTCATGCAATCTACTACATTGCTTAATAATAATTTGCTTTAGAATGAGCTTGCATTATATCAATTGTCCTTAAACTTTGCATTTGGAAATTTCATTTCTTTTTGCAAAGTATTCCTTGTCATTCATTGGATTGCAACATGTTTGGTTGGCTTTTGTGTGACAACCAAATCTTAATTGGTATTGGTTCTTGTGTTTCAATACCTTGTTTCTTTTTGTTGCAGCAAGATTCATTGAATGTATAAGAATGCATATTTAAATCAGCCATATAATATGCTCATCATTTTAGGCATTTATTTCCAAATCACATAACTTTTGAACCATAATGCAATCATAATTGATTTAGGACAAGTATGTTAGGATGAAATGAAGTAAAATGGAATGAAGCAATATGGATGTGATAATAAATGGATGTTCCTTCCCCCCAACTAAAGGTGTTTACAATTTTTTTTCAAATGAGAAAGGAAATATGGTGAAGTATTTTCCAAAAATTATAATTTCAGTATTCAAGGAATTCTATGATTAAAAGCTAAAAAAGAACATACCTTTACATACCTAGGAAGTGGACTAACTATGCATATGTAGAGAAGTTGTAGCTATTGCTAGATCATGGAATAGAATGTAGAATTTCATCTACTTCTTGGTTGCATAAATGGAAGATGAAGTGGTGAAAGTGGAGTCTTTATTCTTGCTGCCAAATCTGTTGTATCTGCTACAAATGCTGAAATGATATAGTCTTCACCTGCTACAAAAATCGATGGTACAATTCTAGTCATGTGAATAAATGTGTTGTTGTCGAGCATGAACAAAAGTCAGTGGATTACCGACCATTGATGAATTTCATTAACCAATGCAAGGCAAACTCATCAATAATGTCAACGAGTGCCAAGGTACCTAACTACATCTTGCAAAGTTTGAATAGATGAGCTGATGTCGAGCCATTTGCAAGATCTAATGATCAAGGGACATCGATGTATTCCCATGATTGTCAATGAGAGAACTTGTCATTGATGCATACAAGCCTCAGGGTACTAATAAGGACTCTAGCCCTGAACCTAGATAATGTGCTGATGTCGATAGGCCAAGACTTGTTAGAAGGGAGGCCTTAATGAATCCTCCATCATCTAATGTGAGTATGAGATGATGATTTTGGAAGGACTATGAATGAAACATTTTGTAGTGGATCAAGGTTTATTTAATGGAAAGGAAAATGACAAGAGGGTAAACAAGTGAATGGAAAGCAAAAGGACAAATCAGCATGTAAGTGAGCTAGATGTCTCTATGAATGGAAATGATGGAATATGTGAATGGAAAATGTAAATGGAAAATGTGAAGGAAACATGCAACTGTTTGAAAGGAAAATGGTGATGATGATGCTTAGCAAAAATGCTTGGATAGCTTGTGAGTTTGGAGAGGGAAAATGATGGCATTTATGGATGATAGAAATGGATTCAATTGATTCGTGTTTCTTGAAATTTGTCGTAGAAAACCCTATCATGCATAATTGGCTTCCTTCAATTCTTGGGTTGCCATCAAACTTGAAAATAAACATGGCACTAACATTGCAATAAAACGTGAGTGTGTTCAAAGAGAAGTAATCAATTTCTCTAGGTACATATGAAAAATTTGCATGATTAACAGGTTCATGACGTGTTTTCATTTGAAATGGTTAGTCCAATTTCACAATTGCGATAATAAATCCAATTTCTAAAAGAAAATAATTTCCTCAATTTATGTTTGCATCATAGAATTTCATAAAGATAAATAAATATTATTTGCGAATTCTTAATGATTCCCGAAAAAGAATCCTCAATAAAAAAATCATCAATTGATCCTGCAGATAAAGCGCCTTCATAGTTCTTCTTCTTTACTGCATCATGCTTGAAAACATCATCATTAGACAAAACCAATAAATTTTGATCATGATTTTCTGATTAGAATGTGTTGTTGACAAATAGATCACTGAGTTAAATACATAGTTGCATAGTTGTTTTTCAGCTACAGAATTGTGGTTCATCTGCAGAATTGTGTAGTTTCTGTAGCTAAAATCCTTAACAGAAAGCTAAGTACACACAGCTATGCATTTTTGTTATGAACAAATAACCAGTCCAATCTTCAAATTGATCAATACCTCTTCCAAAAAAATTAGCAAATAGAACATAAATAACATATATATATATATATATATATATAAATATATATAAGGAAGAGAAGAAGAAGAGAGAGAGAGAGAGAGAGAGAGAGAGAGATATAGATAGATAGATATCTTTTTTCTTGCTTCGCACAGGTGTGTTGACTGGACATACAAAACTTTTCCAATTTGGCTCCAATCACTAAATAAATTCTACTCATTTTTTATAGACATTTTCAAGGCATTTTCTTAAAAAAATAATAAACACATCTAAAAATTAATGAAAAAATTACAAACTAAAAAGTAAAATAAATATACATAAAATAAAAACATATATACAAACTAAAATACACATATAGACTGATTAACTGATCTGTTGTCTATGCTTGAAGTTAGAAGATGCCTATCATCGTCTTACTCATTCGACTTATACCTACCAATGGCAAACTTTTTCTACAAGTTAGAAAACACTGCAGCGAGTATAGTGGATATTGCAATAATAATGAGAGTTGTAACAACTGCCTTAGATTTGTCATTTTTCTTACCTAATTGTTTAAGAGGAGGTGAATCAGAAGTATGTGAAATGATGGATGAACATTGGTCTGAAGGAAAAACTATTGTCAATGATGATGATGGGCTAGAAGCCTCAACAATTCTCTGATCGATTATTATCTTCTGATTTCCGAACTAGATACCACTTTCATCCAATGAATTGTCTTCAAATACTAAACCTTTGAATTCTTTAGCGTCCGATGAAGCTGAGATTAGTAAAAGAGAAAAAGGCAACAAAAACCACATAAATCCTACGTTAAGCCATTGTGGACATCCATTCACTGCGATGCCCTAATGAAATGTCCATTCACCATAAATAAATCAAATTACTGGAAGAATCAATAAAAGGTTCTGCATCAAATCCAGAACCAAAACTCTTTGTTGGCAAAATACCCCTTTCTTGGCAGACCTCGCCGAAATCCAACAAATGAGAAGTAATGTGAGAAAATAGTGATCCACATCTCAGCATCTACGTGGTAGATCTGCCTCCTATATATCAGGGAAGTTGGATTCTTGGTGGATTATTTACAGGAGAAAACTGAATGGACGCAATTGTCTCTATGAATTAATTAAAAACCGTCTTTTCTTACGCAATTTACCAAGTTCTTGGGTTTTATAAATGACCTCATTTTGAGAGAAACCCATGTTTTATGTTTTTGAAATTACTTTTAATTTGGCTAGAAATTGTGTTTATAAAATGAATTTATAGAGCTCTTACACATTCTAGCAAATGCTCATGTGAAAAAAATTACTTGCTATATTTTTCATGTCCACTGCCAAGCATGGATGAGGATGAGCGGAAGTCTGCAAGCGTAACTCTGGATTCAACTTATACTTGTTTGGATCTTCCTTGGGTTTATGAAGAACAAAAATGAAAACACAGTGATTTGGATACTATTTGGATCATCCCTAGGTGTGTGAAGTGTAAAAATGAAAACACAACCATATGGATAATCATTTGGATGCATAGCTTTTTAAGAATATCCACTCAGGGTTGAATAACCCTCTACACAAGGTCAGGCCATAGTGTGTCAAGATTGGCTTACATATCATGTTTTTTTTAGATGGGTCCTTCGAGTTTTCACCTATGATGCTCCTATCAGGATATTGTTTCTTCAACTATTTGAATTCTTTCAACATGGTAGCAACTGGACTGTCATTGATAAGTTCAATATTATTTTTTTGCAAACATAGTTCCTATAGGATAATTTTTCTAGCAGTTGGATTGTGATGGTTTCTCATAATACAAATCAAATTAGGTTCGGTTGTAGAAACAAGTCGTTTTTGCAGCTCTTCAAAAATGGAATAGATATGCAGCAATTTAAAGCAAGATCTAATTTTATTTTTATTTTCTATAAGGATGAAAATTGGATTTTGATCTTTAAGGTAATGCAATTTTTTTCTTTGTAGGTCACATGAGAGCCATTTATCAATTTCTCAATTCTCTAAAAAAATTGATAATTTTTATATAAAAATTTACATTTCCCTTATTCAAAAACATGAAGATATTTTTTTTTTTAAAATTAAAAACCTAACATGACTTTTATTTTTATTTTTTAGTTATTTAAAATCAAAACACCAATTCTTTTATTGAAAATGTTTATGATGTTAATGAAAAAATGCAAGAAAGTAAATAAAATTCTAAAATATTTAAAGTTCTAAAAAAATGCAATTAAGAAAAAATGTAGTCAAGCTTGATTTTATTTTTCCTAATTTATCTACTTGAATATTTTTTTAATTTTTAAGTATGTAAATGTTTCCAATGGAGCCATGTGTGTAACAAAATGATAGATATACTCATATGCAGGTTTGAAATATATTCTTTGATACGTACTCGTGTATGAGAGACCAACTGCCTTGATTTCAATAATGTGAGAAGATACTGAAGAATGGAATCCTGAGATTCGATAACTGTCTTAAACCATGATTCAATGTAATCTTGTCTTCCTTGGCTTTCTGATATCATGCCATGCAAGTCTTCAGAGATGTGATCTTCATTCAAAGAATCTGGTGATAGGCATGCATGAAACTTTTCAATCTTAGTTTCCAGCAACTGCTCTTTATCGACGGGCATCCATGATTCTTGGACCTTATCTAAATCTTCTACTTCTGGTTGTTGTTCTTCAGTGGTAGCTGGTGAATTTTTTCAATACCTCAACATTGTAAGTGGATTGAGGTGTTTTAGTGTCGAGGATTCAAAATGGTTGTGTAGGTAATGGGAAAGGTTGAATTGAGATTAACTGAGCGTGAAACTGATATTGTGGTGGAGGTGAATGGTATCCATAACATTGCTATTGGTATTGAGGATAGTGAGGGAAAGATTGAGTATATGGTGGATTTCCTCTGTAAGGCTCTTCCCAACCCTATTTCCAATATTGGTTTTGAGATTGGGGTTTAGATGGCCAAGGTTGACAAGGAAAAGGTGTTTTCCAATTACTTTGAGATTGTTGTGCATAACCTTGAAATTGTGCACACAGATATTGCATCATATTGGATTGATGAGGTTGCCATGGTCCTCTTGGAGCTTGATTCACTCCATTATCCTTTTGGTAAACTACCTTTAACCCTGGTAATGATGGGAAATATTTAGTAGTATGTGATCCTGCATAAATCTTACAAATTTTAATGTTATCAAGTGGAAATTCATGCAAAACAATATTTTCAACTTTTTGCTTGTTTTGCATTGTTAGCATCTCAATTTGTTCATTTAAATTACCAAGAATGTTTAACAAATTGTTAATTTCAATTTGACTTACCAATCCTGTTGTCAACTTACTTTCCCTTGCCATAACTAGATCTTGAGAAGATCTTCCATACTTTTCTTTTCCTCTTGATACGTTCTTGCATAGTTCACAAATATCTTGAAATGACAATTGATAACCATCTCATTTTCCCACTAGGTTAAGAAGATCAATCCATTCATCCTTTATAGCATTTAATAGGAGAGGTTTTAATATGTCTAATCCTAAACTATGCATTTTAGATATTTTGTTATTATAAGTAAATCTCTCCACTAGGTATTCTATATTTTCATCCTCTTTTTGATTCATATTAAAGACTTCATTTCTAAGGACATGGTATTTGTAATGATTTTTATATTTTTCCAAAAATACTCTTTTCATGTCATCCCATGTCCTTATAGAATTTTCTCCTAAAGTCATGAACCATCTAAGAGCTTTATCCTTCAATGTTGTTGGAAACAAATTCAATTTTTGAATGTGTAATGAGTAACCATAAGATCTACAAATGATTTCAAATTCAAAAAAAAAAACATTTCTCGGTCTTCTGTTCTCATACCTTTGACGTTAGGAAGTACGGATGGAGGGATGTTCTTAATTTGAAAATTTACATTAGTTTCTTGAATGGGAAATCCGAAAGGATCTCCATCCATTTCTTCATCCTTCCTTGCAATCTCTTCTACCTACAAAAATAAGAATTCATGATGTGGATGTGTGGCTCTTATTTCGCCACGTGATATAGTGGGAGTGGTAGGTGATTGAAAGCTTTTTTTTTTTTTCTTGAATGGGAAATCCGAAAGGATCTCCATCCATTTCTTCATCCTCCCTTGTCATCTCTTCTACCTACAAAAATAAGAATTCATGATGTGGATCTGTGGCTCTTACTGCACCACATGATATAGTGGGAGTGGTAGATGATTGAGAGTTTTTTTTTTTAATGATATGAAGCTAAATGATTTATGCATCTAATTATTTTAATCGTGCATCTAGAAAAAACTAAAAAATTAACTCTAGACTGAAATCTAGTTCCTATGCACACTTCGCCGACAAAGACGCCAAAATGTTGAGGCAAATTAATTACCTATCATTTAATCATCAACGAGGGGATTCGTAAAACTTGCGAAGCATGTGTACACTATATATGCTAGAAATTATCTTTCAATCTATACCAGTCTAACTGCAAAGCCAAATAATGACAAACCAAATTCACCTATTCTAATTCAACAATCAATTCAAAATAAATTATAGGACACTTCTTGGAATTGAAATCTTAATCTATCACACTTGCAGGAATTGAAATATTGATCTACCACACTTTCAAGAATTGAAAAGCACACCACACTATGAAATTGCATGAAATGAAATCTAGTCTAAGGGATCATGTGTGCATTATCAAATCAGGATCCTATGAAATGAATAATAAAAACCACATGATATGAAATGAAATAAAAAACAATCATTCTTAATCTCTATATGTGAAAGCAATAATTCTTAATCTATGAAAAACAATAAACCTTAATCTATGAAAAGCAACAAATCTCACACATTATAGATGGCCAATCCAAAAAGCATGAGGGATGGAAAGTTGAGAGGCTCCAAATACAAGCATAACCAAATCAAAGTGAACATCACTCATGAGCATGGTGCCAAATCCAAATTCTATATTCAAAACATGAGCATTTCCCCAACTTTACCACATGCCTTTGAAGGAGGAGGCTCTCCTATTTATACAAAAACATAATAAGCTACCTCATTAATGGAGGTCCATTATTCTCTCCCTAGATCCCTAGAAAATCTCATAGAGTTACAACTCAAATAGGTAATGATGAGGGACATATCCTCTTTGACATTTATCCAAATCTTCTTTAATATCTTGAATGGAATTCGAATTTGAGCATTGGAGGCCACATAAGGGTTCCTTGGATGCTTCCAAATGACCTACACATGTCATGAAACTCAAGCCACTTTTAAATATTAGCAAGTATATGTCATTTTTCTAAGTTTTAACCATTTAATTCACTTATAATACTAGAAATCGTTAGCTTTTGGAAAACACAAATGGAACCCATATAATTATGAAAATGGAAGCTAATGAAAGGCTATATGGTCATGGAGTTGCGACATGTGAGTGAAATGTTGGTGATAAAGGCGAAAGTGGATGATATTTTGAATATATTTTGGAGACTCTACATCGACAATGTGAAACATTAGTAGGTATTTGAAGACAACCAAGAAATTAAGAGATTTATTCAACTGGTTGCTGAATTTTTGTATTATTATATAGATGAAGATGAAGACATTGATCAGGCACATGCCACTACTACTCCTTTAGAAACTAAATTGGTAATCACGATGTCGTTCATTTGAAAAATAATTACATTCCCAAAGGGTGGTCCCTTTGGAAAAGATCTTCGACCAAAATGACATTATTTCCAACCCAGCTCTTAAGCCTCCAAATATGGAGATAGAAGCTGTAAACATTTACACCACCGCTAAGGCTAAATTGGTTAATATATCAAAACTACTCCCACCCCATGTTAAATATCAATACAATCATCTTCTTTTAGTATATGCCAATTTCTTCACTTGGTCTTATGGTGACATTAAAGCCTACAACCAAAGCATAATAGAACATCAAATTCCTCTAAAGGAAGGGGTTTGGCCTTTTGCGCAAAAGCTTCGACAAAAATGGAAATCAAAATTATTTTAGACACAAAGATACTCATCCCATTATGCTATTCTACCTAGGTGGCCAATTTGTTCCCCATTAGAAAGGAAAATTGTGAGATTTAGCTCTATATCAATTTCAAGAATCTCAATTGAGCCTCACTTAAGGAAAATTATCCTCTCCCTAAGATGGACACTATACTCTAGCAAGTAGTTGGCACTACCCACATATATATGATGTATGGGTTTTATGGTTATAACTAGATAGTTGTCCACAAATATGATATGTTTAAAACTACCTTCACAACCCCCTTGGGTATGTTCATGTATCAGAAAATTCCATCTGGGTTGATGAACATTGGAGTAACCTTGCAAAGGGAAACAGACATTGCCTTCATTGATGAGAAGTATCATTTCATAGTTATTTATCTAGATGACATGACTGCATTCTCTTCAAGCCATGAGAAAGACCTCAAGCATCTAGAAGCAAGTTTCCAAAAATGTCGCAGGTTTGATTTGTCTCCAAACCCAAAAAATATTTCTTTGTTATGACTAAAGGGAAACTACTTGGGCACATTGTGTCACAACATGGTGTTAGAATCAATTTGGAAAGGGTGCAAGCAATCTAAACTATCTCCCAACCCTGTAAAACGAAAGATGTTCAAGCATTCTTGGGAAAAATCAATTTCTTGAGAAGATTTATTCCCATTTCGTGGAGATAGTAAAAGATATCATTCACATGTTAAAGAATGGTAGGATATTAGATGGGATGAAGAGTTAAAATATTCCTTTGAAATAATTAATACTACCATTGTGGAGGCCCTTGTCCTCATCAGCCCAGATTACACAAAGGATTTTATAATTTTCCCTTCCACCTCAAAGCATACTATTATTGTTGTCCTGCTACAGAAGAAGAAAAAAGGATACAAATAGCTAGTAGCATTCTTTAGAAAGGCCCTTCAACATGCATATCTTATGTATAATATTATAGAGCAGCAAGATTATGATCTAGTTAAAACCCTTAAGGATTTTAGGGGGTATATTATCTTGGCTAAGTCTATAGCCTATCTTCTGCATCCTGCGATAAGAGATATACTCCTTTAACATGATACCAAGGGAATAAGGGGGAAATGGATTACAAAAACTTAGGAATATGATATGGAGCTTAAGCCCATAAAAATCATTAAGGGGGAAGTGTTAGCCAAGTTGTTAACTAAAGCCTATTTTGACGTAATTATCATCAACAAATGTGCTCTAGATAACTCAATAGGAGCTGATGAAGGTCAATAGGATAAGCAACCATGATTGTTGCTACCTCTTTCAAACTCGACTACAGTTCATCCATATTTTTTATCATCTGAATGGTATAGGGATATCATAAGTTACCTTCAAATCGTGCAGTTTCCCAGTTCCTTGAGGAAAGCTGCAAAACCTTCACTTAAGTTAAAAGTTAAAAGTTATTGTATTATAGATGGTAAAATATACTTGAAAGATCTAATAGGAATTATTTTGAACTGTGTTCATCCTTCTCAAGTTGACTACCTAATTACTCAACATCATGACAAGGTATGTGGCAGCCATTTCGCGTGGTGTGCCCATTAAATATTAAGGAGTGGGATTTATTGGCCTACCCTCTCTGGAGGTGTAAATAAGAAATTGAAGGCTTGACACTAGTGCCAAATATTTGTTGGAAAGGAAAATATTGCAGCATTACCCCTTAAGCCTATTGTAGCTGAAGCACCCTTCAAACAATGGGGTTTAGACTTTATCAGATAAATCCACACTCTATCCAGTGCCCAACACCTTTGGATTATTACTGCGACTAACTACATTACGAAATGGGTCAACTTCGTCCCATTAAGGAAAGTTAATGATAAGGCAATGATGGATTTTCTAGTAGAAAATATATTTTCTCACTTCAGCTGTCCTCGATAGATCATAGAAGATAACGCCAAACCCTTCTTCTCAAATTCCTTCAAGAATTTTTTTGATAATTATGAAGTAATATTAGGACATTCAACATCCTATTACCCTCAAGGATTTTGGATGGCCGAATCCACTAGCAAGAATATCATTAAAATCTTGAAAAAATATCTACATTCAAAGAAGTGTAATTGGCATGTAGGTTTAAAATGTGTTGTCTGGGATGACAGGATCACCACTAAAAAATATATTGGAACCACTCCTTTTCAGATGGTCTATGGCATAGATGTTGTTTCCCAATTATACTTAGGTACCACGGTTATGAAGACTCTACAAGATGCCATTGACAAGCCCAGTGACTTGCAGAGGTGCATTAACCAAATGGTTCAATTGCAGCAAGAAAGGGAATTGGTGTATGAAAATATTAATCAACACCAAGCAAAGATCAAACAGGTCTTTTATAAGTGTGCCAAAGATAGAGTTTTCTCCCTAGATACCGGGTCCTAAAATGGGATAAAAGAAAAGAGGAACTAGGTAAAAATGGTAAGTTTGATAACCTATGGCTAGGTCCATTTCTAATCAACAAGGTTGAGGGAGAAAATTATTTTTGTTTTAGGAACTTTGAAGGGAAAGAAGTTGACCATACCGTTAACAGCCAATTTCTCAAACACTATATCATTTACTGACCTTTTCCCAAAAAAATAAAAAAAATGAGAAAAATGAGAAAAATGAATGGAATAACTATAATCAAATAAATACACGAATAAATTGTATCATTTGTTTATATAATCAAATATCTGAAACTTGTACATTAAATTTTCATAATCCAAAAGTATAAAGGAATGTTAAAACAAAATTAAATCAAACTGCATCATCTAATATGATCTTTTTCACCATTAATATCAAAAGAGCAGAAATTTTTATACTATCTCTGCTTATGGTATATCATGAATGGTTCATAAGTATAAATAGATTTAGGGTCACGCGAGTTACATACAAGACACAATCTAATTCCATTTAATCCCACTATCCCATCTCTTTGAAGGCCATTATATATCTACGCATTTTTCAAAATTCCTGCGAGGTATCGTCTCTGTTGCAATAAGTTTTACCGTCAGAGTAGTGAAATATATTGTTTTCCTCCTCCACAAGAAAGTGCCATCACCAGCCTATTTCCCACTGATCATTAACCTTATTTCTTAGGATGGGGTGTGTTAACAACCTCCTTTAGGGTTATGAATGCTTGTTAGCAGTGGAGCAAGGTCAGTGTTACCGAAATTTTGGTACGTAACCTACACATACCCTCATGTTGCGGTTTTGCAGGGTATGCTAATAACTCTGTCAGGGCTATGAATTCTTGCTAGCAGCAGAGCAACATTAGTGGCATTGGAATTCTCCAATGTGGCCTCTTCCTACCATGTTGCCAAAATAAATCAATGAAAGAAATAAATTAAGTACAAGATGAACCCAACAATCTCGATAAATAAGAAGGGAAGGAAAACCTTATGTGTGTAATAGGGAATGACTCCATCAGGGCTATGGACGCTCACTGGAAGTGAACCAACATTTGATGGTAACTACTATGGAGGGGTGTCATAAGAATCTTATGGTTCAATGCTTTCATCCCAAGAAACTGTTTATGATGGCGACCTAGCAACCTTGCAGGGAATCTAGTTACGTCAACATTTATTCAGCCCTCAACCGACACTAACAACACCCCCACTCAACCCCTTCTAGAGCAAGAGCTAAACTTTACCAAAGTAGAGAAATAAAGATTTCAGCATAGTACGAAGAACTTGTTAGGCCGAAATAATGAGGAAATCTGTTCGCATTATGAGACAAGTGTTGTCCTTGATGGCAACTCACACAGATGATAGAGCATAGTGCAGCAGGTCAGTAGCAAGGAATTGATGATCAGACCACAAAGAATGAATAAAATAAGGTATACGTAGGTTCCTCTTAGTAAAGTCGCGTATACACGCGGGATCACCAATCAAAAGGCGCGTATACGTATACATGCACTTTCATGCAGAGAAAACTGCGTACATGTGGGAAAGTTTATGTTTGGTCCATGGTATTTAGTCTGACATATTTGAACCTATGGTTTTGGTCCTTGGTATTGCATACAAAGTATTGAACCCTGGTATTGGGTCCCTAGTATTGGTATTCAATGGTTTTGGACCATGGTTAAGAAAGGTCTAAGACTATAAAAAGGGAAAGAGATCATTTGGCAAGGATATAGATTCAAGTATTGAATATCTGAAGAAGAGAAAGATTGGGAACACTGTGATTGGTTTATGGTGCATTATTGAATCTGATCCAAGGAAGAACCTGAGTGCTAAAAGATGGATAAGTTCTATTGATGAATCATGACCTTAAGGCTTGAATGGTAGTATCATTGTATGGTTTTTTATCTGTTATATTTGGCGCATGATTAGATCTCTAAATTTGATAAACTGGGTATAATTGATATTTGAAACTTGAAAAGAAAAAAATTGCCTTGTATAGATCTATGCCTAGGTTCGGCGCGGCATAGGCACATATACACGTAGGTTCATCAACTGAAGAAAGCGTATACGCAAGTTGACTTTGATACAACTGCGTATGTACGCAGGTTTCTACATAGTGAAGTAGCATACGTCTCTTGAAATATGTTTTAGCTACTTCTGTGTAGTACTGTAGTGTTCTAGGTTCAGCATTAGTGCCTGGTTACTGGTATTGTTTTCTGGTTACAACATTCTGAGAAGTTATTGGTTGATTCAGTAGTGTTTGTGGAAAGGAGATTGGTTGATGCACATATACTTGATGTTTGTTTGATGTTCATGGATCCAGTCTGAAAATTTATGAAACATGGTCCCTAGAAGAAAAGAGAAGGTTGTAGCCTTTTGTAGGTCAACACCTACATACTAGTATCTCAGTGAGTACAAGAGCTAAGGGGGTTTTAGCTCCCTTCCAGAAGAATCTGGAGAATGAGAGAGGGTTGTAGCTCTCTGCAAGTTGCAGCCTGCATAATGGTAAAGGACTAAACCAATACAGAATCATTGTAAAAAGAAGTTTCTAATTGAAAAAGATAGAGACGAATTGCAGCAGGTGGTTTTCACCCACATTGGGTTTCCACCTTATATCTTGTGTTCACGTGTGTGACTGTCTGCATTGATTTTCTTGTTCCTGGTTATTGTTTCTATGGTTCTGACACACAGATTTAAAATCAACATCTGAAGAATAATTAAATTACAAGTCTGTAAGTTATACGTTGTTTTCCTTCACTAAAGTTGCATATATACGCTGATTTCTCTATCTAAAGTAGCGTATACAAATTTCTCAATGAATTGAAAAGAATTGTCTTGATAATATTGATTCATCCCCCCTCTCAGTATTATTTCCAACAATTGGTATCAAAGCTGGTCCTTAAGGAAATGCTTGATCGCTTGAAGGAATATCTATCATCATGAGCTACTACGAAAAGGAAGCTTCTATCAGGCCACCAATTTTTGATGGGAGTAACTTCATCTATTGGAAGGTAAGAATCACTGCCTATATTTAATCTCTTGGTACAGAAGTTTGGGATATTGTGGAAACAGGATACACATTTCCATTAGCAACTCCTACAGATGTAGATGGAAAGAAGCAGTATGAAACAAATGCAAAAGTTGTCAATACTCTATTAGGAAGTCTATCTCAATCAAAATTTGTCAAGGTTATGCAGTTAAAAAGTGCAAAAGAAATATGGGACAGGATCATTCTAAGCTATAAAGGAGATGAACAGGTAAAACGAGAAAAATTACAAACTCTTAGAATTAAATATGAAAGTCTCAGAATGCATAATGATGAAAGTGTGGCTAGTTATTTCCTACATATAGATGAGATTGTAAATTGTATGAAAAACTTGGGTGAAGAAATAAAAGAAGTTATTGTTGTTGAAAAGGTTCTAAGATCTTTGTCTCCCAAGTTTGACTCAAAAGTTTCCGCCATAGAAGAAAAACAGAATCTACAGAACCTTACCATGTCACAGTTGCACGGAATTGTAACTACTTACGAAATGAGAAAAGGAGGACCATCAGATAGGAGAGAAGCTGCATTCAAGGCTTTAGGAGAAGGAGATTACTATGAGTCAGGACATATGTCAGAAGAAGAGGAAGAATCAAATTTTGTCAAGAACCTTCAATGGGGAACTGGAAGATTCAAAGGTAAGTTGCTTTTCAAATGCTTTGCTTATGGAAGAGTTGGTCATTATGCTACAAAATGTCCTCATAAAGATAAACTGGACAAAGGTAAGGAACTTGTTAGATGGAACAGAAAACAAAATGTAAATAAGAAGAGCTATTACACACATGAAGATAGTGATGGATTGTCAAATAGTGATGAAGATGAACAAGGTAATGATAATAGACTTTTGATGGCTTTTGAAGATGATGATTTCTTGGATGTTATAAATGAAGGACTTTATGAAGAAATATCTAAACTGAAGGTGTGTTTATAGGAAAAGAATATGATTATAGATACTCTAACATTCCAACTTGCTAAAAAAGATAAACACAATGAAGAGTTAGAATGTGAAATAGTGGGACTTAGAAAAGAAATTGAGAAAGCAAAAGCCCTTAATCTCAAATTTGCTAGAGGATCTGAAACTTTAGATGAGATTATCAAAGTGTAGCGTTCTCCTTTAATCAAGATAGGTCTTGGATATTCTGAAGAAGCATCTCAAGCTCAGAAGCAAGCGCAAAACCATCCACCTCGAAAAGTTATCTTGATGCAGCAAGAAGAAGTGAACAAGTTGACAATCGACAGCAAAAGCATAATGCAAATTACCAAGTAAATCGGGGGCAATCTACTTCAAGGATGAACAGAAGCTTCAATTGACCATAGGTAAATATTCTAGCCCAAGAATGGATTTCAATGGAAACTACAGTCATATGGTTGGTAGATTTCATAATCGCAGGAATTTCTTCAATGGCCAATCTTTCTCTTGTCATAACTTCGGTCATAAAGCTCCTCAATGTGTTACCTATAGACCCATCATGATTAGGGAAGCTCAAAAACAAAGGAGTATGACAGGAATCATGAAAATAACCTATAATAACTTCTCTTCTCTTGAAAATGAAATAGAATTTTCTATCTGTAACAATTTCGGTCATGAAGACTCTAAATGCAAAAGAAGGTATCGACAAACAACTAAGAAGGAGAAAGCTTCACTGAGTTCCAAAACATGGAAAGAGAAAGAACCACAACCAGAAATATGTGGGATAGCCTTATATGTGGAAGGACAGGAAAATCAATGGTACATTGATAGTGGATGCTCAAAACATATGACAGGTGATAAAGAAAAACTTTAGTCATATACTACCTTAGAAAGGGAAAAGAAGGTCTCATTTGGAAATGACACCCTTGCATTCATAAAAGGTAAAGGTTTTGGTCAGTTGAAAAAGAAATTCAAAGCTGGAAATGTTATGCATGTTGATGGCTTAAAGCATAATCTATTAAGTGTTAGTCAAATGTGCGATCAAGGAATTGAGGTAATATTTAGATCAAATGGATGTATTGTTCGTGAGCTTGACATAGGAAAAATAGTGATAAAAGGCACAAGAACTCCAAATAATTTATACATATTCAAAGAAGGTGAACAACAATGCTATCTAAGCAAGAATGATGAACACTAGCTATGACATAGAATATTGGGGCATCTTAGCTTCTCCCAGATAAGGAAAGCATGCAAATATCAGGCTGTTCGTGATCTCCCTGACATCAGAATTCCAAACAATACAATATGCAAATCATGTCAATTTGGTAAGAAAACCAGAACTAATTTTCTTGAGAAGGAAGGATCAGCTAGCAGGCCACTTGAACTTGTTCACACCAATATATGTGGTCCAACTAGGAAGAGGTCACCTCGAGGAGAAGAGTACTTCATATTGTTCATTGATTAATTTTCAAGGATGTGTTGGATAGGACTCATGAAGTATAAAGATGAAGCCTTTGAAAAGTTCAAGTCATTCAAAGCTTTGGTTGAAAATGAATCAGATCTCAGAATCAAATGTCTCAGATCCGATCGAGGAGGGGAATTTACCTCAGATGAATTCTTTGATTTTTTTGAAGAACATGTAATAAGAAGGGAATTCTCAGCTGCAAGGACTCCTCAACAAAATGGAGTAGTGGAAAGGATGAACATAACAGTTCAACAAATGGCTCGTGCTATGCTTGATGAGTCTGGAACTCCTACAACCTTTTGGGGTGAAGCCGCATTTTCTGTTGTTACTATCCTCAACAAGACAAATGTATGGATAAACAACACTCAGACTCCTCATGAACTTTGGTATGGTAAGACTCCCATAGTAAAATACTTCAAAATGTTTGGAAGCAAATGCTTTATTAAAAGGACTAATGAAAATCTTGGCAAGTTTGAACTCAGAGCAGATGAAGGCATTTTACTTGGCTACTCTCCCCACAACAAAGCTTACAAATGTTACAATAAAAGGCTTGGCAAAATTGTTGAAAGCATTGATGTAGTGGTTGATGAAGAAGGAAGCACTCCTAGACATGTAAAGTCTAAATAATTTGAATATGACGAAGACTATCCATCAACATCAAATCAAATTCATGATGAATAAGAAACCCATGAGGCACCAGAAGAATAGATAAGGATTGAGGAGAAGACTCCATCTAGATACGTTCAGAAGAATCATCCAGAATCTCAAATTGTGGGGCGAAAAGAGGCAGGTGTACAAACAAGAAGAACCATTTTAGAAGCTCCAAGCTATCTACCATTGCTCTCCTCCACTGAACCACAAAATGTAAGAGAGTCTTGCAAAGATGAATGCTGGGTCAAGGCCATGGATGAAGAACTCGAGAAGATTGAAAAGAATAACACTTCAAAGTTGGTTCCTAGACCAAAAGATAAGAATGTCATAGGGACAAAATGGATTTTCAAAAATAAGCTAAATGAAAATGGAGATGTGGTGAGAAACAAGGCAAGACTTGTTTGTAAAGGGTATGTGCAACAAGAAGGCATAGAATTTGAAGAAACTTCTTCACCAGTTGCCAGACTTGAGGCTATAAGAATGTTCCTTGCTCTCTCTAGCTTTTAGAAGTTAAGTATTTCAGATGGATGTAAAATCTACCTTTTTGAATGGAGACTTGGATGAAGAAGTATACATTGAGCAACCAAATGGGTTTAACCTTGGAAATGATCCAAAACTTGTATGAAGACTCAAAAAGGCTCTCTATGGTCTTAAACAGGCTCTAAGGGCTTGGTACTATTGGTTGGATAAGTATCTCCATCAGCAAGGTTTTGTAAAAGGATCAGCAGATAGCAATCTATATGTAAAAATTGACAATGATAAGTTGCTAATACTTGTTGTATATGTTGATGATATCATATTTGGTAGAAATGAGGAAGACATGAGTGAAAACTTTGCCTTGGTGATGAAAAAAGAATTTGAAATGTCCTTGCTTGGTGAGCTCACATATTTTCTTGTTTTACAAGTCCAACAAAACAAAGACGGCATTTTTCTATCACAAACCAAGTATCTCAAGCAGATCTTGAAGAAATATGGGATGGAGGATTCGAAGCCAGTATGTACCCCTATGGTAACAGGATGCAGTCTTAGTGCAAATGATGAATAAGTAGCAATTCATCAACCAACCTATAGATCCATGATTGGTAGTCTACTCTATCTAACAGGTACCTGACCAGACATTATGCATGCAGTGGGAATAGTTGGAAGGTCTCGAGCAAACCCAAAAGAAACTCATCTTCAAGCAGTAAGGAGAATTTTCAAGTATCTTCAAGGAACTCAAAACTATGGCCTATGGTATCCTAAAGGTATAGATCTCACACTTCATGCATATACAGATGCAGATTGGGAAGGAAGCGTGGATGACAGAAAACGCACTAGTGGTGGTACATTCTTTATGGGGTCTAGATTAGTATCTTGGTTTAGCAAGAAACAAAGCCCAATTGCATTATATACGACTGAAGCAGAATATGTGGTTGTTGCATCTTACTGCACACAACTCCTCTAGATGATGCAAACCTTGCAAGATCTTTAAATCTCTTATACTCCACCTATCTCCATTTATTGTGATAATACAAGCGCAATCAGTATTTCAAAGAATCTTGTCATGCATTCAAAGACCAAGCACATACCTATTAAATATCATATTCTCAGGGAAAAAGTGCTTAAACAAAAGGTCAAATTGGAGTATGTTCCCTCCAAGGAACAGGTTGCTAATATACTCACCAAACCATTGCCCAGGGAGACATTTGAATATCTCAGAGAGAAATTGGGAGTAGTTAATGCATCATCTTGCTGCTGAAACTTGTTTGTTCTAGTTATACGCGAGTTTCACATGGGGTATCTGCATACATACACCGGTTTATGAAAATACAGTCGCGTATATGTTGGTTTGAAGACTTTTTGTATGAAAAGACTTTGATTTGGGTCTGACAGAGACCATCTGTCATAGGTTCAGGGGGAGCATATATTCTTCTAATAATGCATTGTTGGCATTATCTTGGTTCAATTGTTGTTGATTTCAGGTAGAAAAAAAGTGCAGAAGGAGAACATGGTTGCTGGTCTGAATGATGATTGACAGACGTTGTTGATGTTAATTATTGATATCTATCATAGTCTTACTGGTATCATAGATATTTTGTCTCTATGCCTTGTATCTCATTTCTTATCAAGGTCATGTAACGGCCTATGTTGGTTTCCCCACTATGTGTGGGATGAATGATGTTAAACTCTTGTATTATCATGTGTAAACTTTTGGTATATCCCCACTTGGTTGGGAGATGAATGTATGTATAAGTCTTTGATGATAGGAAGGTCACTTATGATGTATAGAGTCATGTTTTTCTTGTAGAATATCTTTTTGCTGACCTTTCTAACAGTTAGGGGGAGCATGAACAACTCTTTTCAGTAGAGTAGAGATTTCAGCATGTACTCAGAGGGAGCATGGATAGATTGGTACACCTTGGCATATACAAAGGGGGAGCTCATGCAGAGATTTCAGCAGGTACTCAGGGGGAGTATGGAAAGCAGAATGTTTATCAAGGAAAGAGAATATCTTGGTCTGCCCTTTGTCCTTGATGTCAAAGGGGAGAGTGATTTGGTGTTGTTGCCATCAAGTCTAAAGGGGGATATTGTTAGCATTATGAGACAAATGTTGTCCTTGATGGCAACTCACACAGATGACAGAGCATAGTGCAGCAGGTCAATAGCAAGGAATTGATGATCATACCACAAAGAATGAAGAAAATAAAGTATACGCAGGTTCCTCTTAGTAAAGTCGCGTATACACGTGGGATCACTGATCAAAAGGCGTGTATATGTATACACACACTTTCATGCAGAGAAAAGCACGTACATGTGGGAAAGTTTATGTTTGGTCCTTGGTATTGCATACAAAGTATTGAACCCTGGTATTGGGTCCCTAGTATTGGTTTTCAATTTTTTTGGACCATGGTTAAGAAAGGGCTAAGACTATAAAAAGGGAAGGAGATCATTTGGCAAGGATATAGATTCAAGTATTGAACATCAGAAGAAGAGCAAGATTGGGAACATTGTGATTAGTTTATGGTGCATTGTTGAATCTGATCCAAGGAAGAACCTAAGTGCTAAAATATGGATAAGTTTTATTGATGAATCATGACCTTAAGGCTTGAATGGTAGTATCATTGTATGGTTTTTGATTTTTTATATTTGGCGCATGATTAGATCTCTAAATCTGATGAATTGGGTATAATTGATGTCTGAAACTTGAAAAGAGAAAAATTGCCTTGTATAGATCTATACGCAGGTTCGGTGCAGCATGGGTGAGTATACACGCAGGTTCAATAACTGAAGAAAGCATATACGCAGGTTGACTTTGATACAACTGCGTATGTACACAGGTTTATACATAGTGAAGTAGCGTACATCTCTTGAAATATGTTTTAGCTACTTTTGTGTAGTACTGCAGTGCTCTGGGTTCAGCATTGGTGTCTGGTTACTGGTATTGTTTTCTGGTTACAACATTCTGAGAAGTTATTGGTTGATTCAGTAGTATTTGTGGAAATGAGATTGGTTGATGCACATATACTTGATGTTTGTTTGATGTTCATGGATTCATTTTGAAAATTTATGAAACATGGTACCTGGAAGAAAAGAGAAGGCTGTAGCATTCTGTAGGTCAACACCTACGTACTAGTATCTCAGCGAGTATAAGAGCTAAGGGGGTTGTAGCTCCCTTCTAGAAGAAGCTAGAGAATGAGAGAGGGTTGTAGCTCTCTGTAGGTTGCATCTTGCGTACTTGTAAAGGACTACACCAGTACAGAATCATTGTAAAAGGAAGTTTCTAATTGAAAAAGATAGAGACGAATTGCAGCAGGTGGTTTTCACCCACATTAGGTTTCCACCTTATATCTTGTGTTCTTGTGTGTGACTGTCTACATTAATTTTCTTGTTCCTGGTTATTGTTTCTACGGTTCTGACACACAGATTTAAAATCAACATCTGAAGAATAATTAAATTACAAGTCTGTAAGTTATACGTTGCTTTCCTTCACTGAAGTTGCATATATACGCTGATTTCTATATCTAAAGTAGCGTATAAAAATATGTGAAAGAATTGAAAAGAATTGTCTTGATAATACTGATTCACCCCCCCCTCTCAGTATTATTTCCAACAAAATTGAGTAGATCCAAGATGCATTGAAGAACGAGCTTGAAAAAGTAAATTCCCTTTGGGAAGCACTTCGAATCTGTACTAGAAAGGCAAGTATTAGTGCAAGTAAAAGAGGAGATATGGAGGGAGATATGGAAGAAAATCACCATAGTTAAAGAAAAACAAAAACTACAAACTAGAGGAAAAAAGAACTATTGCAACCCTCGATGAAAGATTGAAGGATTCCGACTCCCTCATTAACATCATCAACACATTAGAAGATGACACTTTGGCAGGAGTAGATTTTCCTTCCAGAGATGACTGTATTATTTCTCATAGCTAAATAAATAAGTGATTTTAGGACTAGCTAGAATTATCTCGGGAGGTATGGCATGCCTTAATTATGGGGAAATGATAACTGGATGGTAACTTGGTAAAAATTTTGTGATCAACTGAAGAATAGAGGGAGGGATCTGCGATGTTTGGCTATGCAGGAAGAGGAGGTAGTCTCTTCATATATAGTTGTAAATAGTCTTTGGAAGGATTTTACCATCCTAGATGGAATTGATAAGATTATACAGAACCTTCTGAATATGCAATACCAAATCATATCTCGATTGGTAGTGGTAACTACTAAGTATAAGAAGGTTCCCTAGTTGTATACTATAGAATGGGACAAATTTACTAAGTTGCAGAGACACTTTAAACACCATATTGTGCTAGAAAAGGTTTCTTCCACATCACAAATCATGCACCCAATGCAACTGATGCAGTCTATGACAAAGAAACCATATGATTGGGTCGAAATCCCTTTTATTACCATGAAAGCACTAACTATTAGGATGTGTAGAGGTCACTCTTTCTCCCCTATATGCTCGATGAAAAAATTCAAATCCTTTAAACCATGAATGCGCTACAATGAATAGTTATTCCATTCAAAAAAAAAATAAAAAATGAATTTGAATCAGTTACATTTTAGACAGTTTCCAAAATAGTTACTCTTTAAACTATTATTGAAAACCTTGTCTCCCATCATGGGGGGGTGGTCAACAAAAGTGTAATTTTTTAAATTTTATTGAACTTCCTATACATTCTACATAGTTTTCTATTACATATCTGAAACCGATCCTTACATTTCGAAGAAGCATTGTTTTTTAACTAATTTTTATCTCCTCATTTCCATTGCAGAAACTAAATCATACGCTTGTCCTTTTTTATAAGTTCACACAATTGGTTCTAGTGTTCTGATACATATGTTATTGAACATAAGATTAAATGATTTATGCTTGATTATTGTTAATTGTTTGCTTGTCTTTAACTTAGCGATAATCAATTTTCTATATTAGCAATTACAAAAACATTATGTTGTGATATTTTGTTACGTGTAATAGTGCCTATGTTTCAGAAGGCATAAAGTTTTACTTTGTCATTGTAGATTCTAGTTTCAATGTTTACTATTGATTGTGTCAATCTGCAAAGGTTTAAAGTAGAATATTAAGAATGTATGTACTTTTTACATACATCTTATTTAATACTTAAATTATTGGTATCATGTATTTTTTGTTTTACTTTTAGCATTTATCCTTTTTATTTTCTTTATTTCAACTCTCCACTTACATGTTCCTCATTCATGTATTAGCTTCTTTGTATCATTAGGATTGTACTTTTGAGAATGTTATTGAAATAAAGTGTTATTATTCACTTATGTTAATGCCATGATTTACTACAATAAACAATTATCTATATCTGACCTTGTTTTATTTTCTTATTGAAAACCATATAATTGATTATTAGGGTTACCCCCTTGTGGTGCATAGGAGGTCATTTATAGAACCTAGAGCGGGAGGACTACTTAGACCGCATTCAATGTATATTCATTTCATTCATATGTGGGGATGATTTCAATACCAACAAGGGTAATATTGCTCCTTGATGGCATCTCAGAAAGAGTTCCAAGTGGGTGTGGCTGAAAATAGTGAGGGTTTCGTCTCATCCCTCTACTCACAATAGGTATCCCACTAGTCCTTGATATGCGAGGTGGCTTTTACGAGTGAAAATGTCATCCCTATTGGAAAAATCATGAACCAAAAAATACCCTTCCAATAGATTTAACCATCTATTTATCAAGTCTGCATATATCTAGCCTTCAAATATGGGAATGTCAAAGTTGGCATGCACCTTGAAGGGAGTGGTGCCTCCAGAGTGGTTGTTCGATGAAGATGTGTCACCTGTGGGTATCCACCGTAGTATCTAGGAAAAATTTTCCATCATCGGATTCCTTTCTTACTCGAGGGATTCTTCAAGCAATATTTTGAGAGGATCTCCTGCACCCTTGTCTTTCTTTTCTTCAGCCATGGGAGGTCATTAGGGTTTGTGAGGTCAGTCCTGCAAAGGTTCAACCAGTTCGAGCCCTAAATCCTTATACCCTGACCTCATTAGGGACATGCAAATAAAAATAGAGAAAGAGTAAACTGTTTTGATACCACTGATCATCACTTGTGTGGGAACAAGATAGAATACATATATAAGCATAAATACAGATATGCAACAAAATAATTATTCATTTCAATAATATCAAAGAACTGAAAGATGCTTATATAAAGAATGGAAAATAGACTAGCTCATGTGATTGTAGCTTATATCTAAGAATAGATGTGGTAGTGTTGATGGTACTAGAAATATGTCAACCAAGGGGTCTCCCTGATGTCAATTCCCAAGTATACCTCACACCATTTGGTGTAGGAGCCGCATCTGGAATATCAACTTGGTTTCCATATATATCAAAGATATGCCTTGGCTCTAACTATTAGCATAAGACAAGGATGCAATGGTGTCTTAGAAAAGAAAGAAGATGTGCCTAGTGAGTGTTCAGCTGTAAATGTGTCAATCTTTTTCTACTACGGAGAGGGGAGAAAAGTGATCCTCTAAGTGAGAGGGAGTAGTACCATCCAAGAAGATACACACATGAACTAGAAGGATCCATTTAACATCTAGCAGAATAGTCCACAGAGGATGCGACAGTCATTGCAACCAACAAATAAATAAATATTTGTCAAATATCCTGCATAATAGTCCACAAGGATGGGATAACGATAATAACTATTGCAACACATTCTTAATAAGGTAAGTACTAAAATAACTGAAATAGTTCAACTATTTTGACACATGTGAAAGAAAACATTAAATACAAACATCCGCAGATTAGTATTAAAAACATTCATAATCCATGCATGAAGAACATGTTGTCCTTAAAAACTTTTGCTATTAAATAAAAGTTCAAAGACACATGTTTACAATGTACAATCTAGCTCCAATAGTGGAACATTGGATCCACACCTTTCTCCTCAAAGAACTATTTGATCTATCTAATGCCTTGTGGGAGGAGCCAAGGTGAAAAATTACTTTACTTATACAATGAGGGTGTATATATAACCAAGGTTTGATGCTTCCCCTTTGTTACTCTTTGACTACCCTCATGATTGTTCAACTTCCTATGACTTTTCAATTTGCATGACTCTCCATATTAATGTGTGTCCTTTGGACTTCCACTTTACAATACATTTTTAATATATATACATGGTCCAAAATGATGATGCGGCATATGAAAACTTGTTGTAGGCTCGAAACATCTTCCTCAACGTTGGGGGAAAGCCACCTGATTGGGACTTTAGAGTATATCCTTTTCCATTTGAAATGATCGTCTCAAGTAGTTAAACTAGGTCTAGTTACCTTCTCTCCATCTTTTCTGGCTTAAAGTATGCGTTTTTCTTACCAATAGAGTTGAGCGATCAGATCATCCCTCTTGCTCAGCTCAAGAAAGAAAGTGATCCTTAAGCTGATCTAAGGCTCATCCAATCCAAAACTAAAGTTTGCCTCTTTGAGAAGATGACTTCTAGAAGTGTAATTATTAATCTAAATGAAAACTCATCCTAGAATGCAAGAAAAAGGAAAGAAGTCCTAAGCATATCTCGATTAGGAAGATGTAGATCTAACCCAACAGGGAGAAAAGTAATTAAATGATTGGGATTTTAACATGTCTTGTTTTAGGTGAATATCTAGCTAATGAAATAGTTCTACTAGCTGATATTATAATTACCATAACATGCTCTCATTAGAGACCAATTAATAGTGAATGATCAACCAAAAACATTAGGAAATAGTTCTCTTAAGTTGATGGTAATTAAATATAAATTAGATAACAATTTTTGAGTAAATAGTTACTCGGAAATTTGATTTAAGAATAAGAGTAAAAGAGAAAATTAACAAAAGACCTATGACGCTAATGAACTAGATAGCGATTTCAAAAATACCTTTATCTTCACATTAAAAATTATTTCTCAATATGAAAGACATTTTATGCAAATCTATCATTAAAAAGATGAAATTTGCATTAAAAATAATAGTATTTAAAATACAAACCGATTACAACCTAGTCTCTTTCTCTCTTCCTTGAATTGATCTCCAAAAATCTTTCTCAAATCATAAACTATGCTGCTAAAAGAAAGAGCTACAACAGTGCGAAATTTGCTCCCAATACAAAGTCTAAAATTGAAAGAGACAAATCCCAATTACTGAAATCTAAGTTTTCTCCTCCTACTTCTACAACTTGGAAATCCCTTACAATAGTTCTTTAAGAATTAGAAAATCGCAAAAGAGAGAGGATTCCCATGTCTCCATTCTACAAACCACTATTTATAATTACAAAAAAGGATTCCAAATAGGAGAGTTGTTGAAGAACAAATTTGCTCCAACAATTTTTGTTGGTCAATGCTTTTTTATTCTCTTGCTAGAGAAATTCCATTGATTCATTTATTATCTTCCTCATCTCCTCAACTATTCTCTTGCAAAAAAACAATCAAAATTAAATTAAAATGCAAATAAAATAAAAAATACCAAATTTGGAAAACAAAAACATAATCAAAATTCAGTTAAATGAATAAATAAAATGAAATCTAAACTTTCCATTGATGTTTGTAAAAATATCATTGGTTAAAGAAAACATAGTCGAATTGCTCTATACTCAAGGGAGGCTATAAGCAAAAGAAAATGCAAAAAAATAAACTCAGAAAATTAGTTTTGGTTACAAATTCGGAGCTCGATTTTCTTCTAAGTTTTAGGATTATTTAATGACTGAATATGGTCATGCAACCACTTCAAAGAAATTCTCCATCATTTGATGTATCTAACGAGCCCTCTTGGGCCTCATTTAGCCAAGTAGAACTCAAATAATGTGTTCCCAAAGCTGAGTAAAAAATGCGAGAATTCTGGAAGAAATGTTGCATGGGCTAAAGTTATGAAATTTAATTAAAAATTCAAATGCTAGATTAATTTAAAAAATATGATACTATAATTAATTATTTTATTTTATAATTGAATATATACAATTAACGAAACTAAAATTATTTGATCATTAAAATACAAATTAAGAATCACTTAATTAAATTAATTACAAATTAATGAATTTAAAGAATAATTTAAAATTAATTATTAATTAATATTAATTATAATTACAATATTAAAAACATAAAATAATAAATAATAAAAACAGCGACACATGGCATGATGTTAGTGGTTGTTCGCCCCATATGGGCCATAGTGGCTTTTGGCTCACTAGTGAGCATGGTGGAAAGTGGGAGGCATAAGGTGGGGGCTTATTATAAAAGGGAGGCATAAGGTCGAGGCTTGTTATAAAGGCACATGGAGGGATAAGGAGTGGAGGGATGTATAATGGATATCAGAGGAATGTAGATATCAGATATCAAAGAAGTGGCGGGCATAAGGGATTGGATGTTACGATAAATCAATTCTTGAGGTTCTGATATGTGAGAAGAAGGTATGGGAAATCAAAGTTTTTTTTTTTATATATCAGTGCTTTTCTTGTATATCTGGACTTTTCTATCGCTTTTTTATATCGAGACATTTTTTTATCGGGATTTCTCAAAAGAGTAAGGGAGGAGGTGAGGTGAAGTAGGGCCCACTTGGAGTGAGACTCATACATTATAAAATAAAATCACTTGGTAAATAAAAATATCACAAAATGAACTACAACCACTTTGCAATTTTGTTACTTCACATTTCGTAATTTCTTTTAAAATTGGGAATTGGAATAAATTACTAAAATTCCGAAACCACATAATTTTAATTGTTCTACAATTTGGTTGTGGAGATTTTGTAGGATCATTAGTGAAAACTGAATTAATTGGTAAACACCTAACTAGGAATTAATATTTACAATCAATTACTAATTTATTTGCCAAAATTAAAATAATATTTATTTTGTATCTCTTTTAACCCATGCTATAAAAATTATCGAACATTGGATGAGCACCATTTGTTATGAGATAAAACACCCTAGGGTTTGGGTTGAGAACCCCAACAAATTGAAGGGCATACACCAACAAGATGAAAGAAAACAAGTATTCCTAATGCTTAAACTACTAAAGTGGGATAGAGAGATAGTACCCATAGGTAATACATTTGAGGATGTTCATGTAGGGTCTAAACCCTCTCCTTCCTCCAATTCTTCAAAACCTGCAGCTCATTCCAAAAAACCATAGATACTAGCAATAGTTCAAATCATGCTCAAGATATGAATGTTAGATCATATAATCATATAGATATAAAACATGAGATCATATATAATTATATCATAATATGAGTTAAATAATAAATATCATCACATAAGGAACAAGACAGAGCTTCTTTATTAATGACTGCAAATAATGTGGAAGAATACAACTTGATTCAAACATGACTCCACGTGAAACCTTCCTCTGGATCTGTCCACCCCAAGCCTCAACAATCCTCTTCCAAATGCATACACATAGATTCCATATAAAGGAGATGGACATCTCTATGCGGAAAAAAGGGTTTCCTATAGCCAGGAGTGAAGGAGGCATAGGGATAAATCGTTCTTGATCAGGGACCAATTGGATATAATAGTAATATCCTATATTTCTCATCCCTTTAGGTCTTCCAATGAGGTGTATTTATATCCCCAAAACATTTATTTTAGTTGGGATACAGTTAGGCCACAAGCTTCTGTAGGTGGGCGTCCGCTGTAACCCATAAACCTCGCCCATAAAATGTGGATTTTATATTTTTTTAATATTTTAAATTATATACTCGATTGGGTATAGCTAGACTCGCATATGCAAATGCTTTTTGAAGGGCACAGTCATGTATGGAATTTAAAATAATGTTTTTTTAGTAAATGGACTAAGTTTGAAGGGAAAGGGATACCTAAGAGCATGATTCAGAGAATCAAGTATATAAGGGTGGAAAATGATTATACAACAGATGCCCCCTAATATATGAGGTCAAATGGCATAAATTGTGGTCAAAATGTAAAGTTTATAGAAAGAATAATCCGAGGAATTGGGAGGAGATCACTAGATTCCCACTTGACAAACCAGTGGAAGAGATCGGAAAGAAAGATCATGTCTGAGGTGGGCATACCCATGCTCAAGATAGTAAATCACGTCTGCATATCAAGTGTAAAGTGGATCCAATATGTATACAAGTACAAAAGAAACAGATAAATAGATAGTGGATCATTTGATCATAGCCGCAAAAGTAAATATCTAGACCGTGTGACAACATCACATATAAAATAACCTATCAATGATGTTTAAGGAGATATATGATCACTAATGTCACAAAACTAATCCTCAAAGAACCAAGTCAAAAAGTGGAATAATGGTATTGCACGCAACTCGGGTGCCAACATATAAATGTTGTTGTGACGAACTACAACACATAAGGTGGATGGTGTCACTGGAAGAAAACTGGAGGAACTGACAAGCGAACCAAAAAATGTTGATGCAACCCGAGGTCTTCACCGACTTCCATGGTACATTTCTACACTATGGGAATAAATGAGCTGAATTCAACCATGTGAGAAATCGTTTAATTACTAGTCATTGATGGATACCATTAACAAATGCGAGTCAACTCACAAATAATGATGATGAGAGTCAAGGTACCCAAGTACAATCTAACAAGTGCAAATAAATGGGTTGAAGTATAACACTTGAGAGAATATATCAATCAGGAGACATTGATGTATTCTGACTGTCGATAACGAAGGAGTCTGCTAATGATGGTTACAAACCCTAAGGAATTGAAAATTAACTCTAGACCTTATTCCCAGAGCAATGAGTTGGAGTCTATGGGAAAATATATGTTGGAAGGAATTAATTAAGGCATCCCACATCAATCTATAGTGATTGTAATCCATGGGACAATAATTTGGAAGGAATTGGAAGAAGAAAGATGAAGTAACCGTACTGAAGCACGTTTCCAGCATAGAAAAAGAATTGGCTAGCGCATGGTAGAAACCCTCTTAACCAACCAATAATGAAAGATGCCACAGAGGTGAGGAATCCATCAAGAGGGTCAAATGGAAACCAAGGTACTACATGAATCCCAAATGTGTGACAATGTAAGTTGACGTCAAACACAAGGGAAACCACTCAGTCAAATACCCATGATACTGATCGATGTTGAGTACAAGGTAACCTATCAATGATGGAAATAGGACCAGGGTGTAGCTTTAGGCCTACTCTCAGAGAAGTTTGTCAAATTTGATAAGAGGAGACCCACTAGCAAGAAGTCAATGGAGACCTTCTTAACTAGCATGAGCAAAGGACCAAATAGCTTATATGATACTGAACATAACTATGACAGATCTAGTATGGTTGACTGAAGATGAGTCAAGAGAAATCACAAAAAGGTCGACTCAGGTTTACTTCCCTTTAACAAAAACACAAATCAAATGTGACTGTATGGAAGTATATCATAACTTTTTATAAGTTTTTCATTTAGGAGGCATAAAGAAACAATCCATATGATTGGAAGAGATCACCAACCGAAGGAGTACTAACTCAATGACAAGGTTATGTCTCTCCTAAGTTAAACTAAAGCCCATCCTGATGAGGGAAAGACTTGCTTTGAGTTTTTGTTTGAAGGGAAACACAAATGACTCTTGTTTCCATCAATTATGAAAGAAAAGTCCCATTCCTGCTCCTTTTCTTTTGGAATATATAATTTTTTTTTCATTTTCATATTTAAAAAGTCTAAAAAAGACTAAAAGAATGCCTATGGTACAGTGTAAAGAATGAGAGTCCAAATACAGATGCTCTAGTTCCTGATAGTGGAATATTCCTATGCTCAATGCAAGGTGACGAAACTTGTCAATGAAAATCAAAGGAATGTTCTTTCCATGGGCATAAGGTGTCAAGTTGCAGAGGCTAAGTGACTGCAAGGTTGATTTTGCAGAAAGACATGGTGAAAAGTGGCTTATACATGAGTCCAAGTGAAGCCAAATTAAGGCCAAAAGGTACAAATAGTCAACATGCAATGAAGCACTACAACTCAACATGTGGCAGCCTGTTGTGGGATTTTATCCCCTAAGGCTCTTGGGTGGAACCCTAGCAGACTGAAAGTTGTCTAAATCAAGAAACATACACACACACAACCATTATGCTAGAAAAAACTATTTCTAAGGTGAGAAGGACGTACCTCAGGTCCTACGTTCGGGTAGTTCCTCAAGGGTCCAAACCCTTCTTCACATCCCTTCCACTCCTTTGCCCTACAAAACCAATAATTCCAAAGAATGCAACAGTATATGGACAAAGATTTATATGAAAATCATCTTTATGTTATACAAGAAAGGAGTTAGTTATAAACTTTTAGACATCCATTCATACATGAAATTCAAACA
>APFE031467058.1:45024-92786 GCA_000404065.3 Pinus taeda
AAAGTAGCCAGCAGTTCAGTTCCGACATCATACCGGACGGGCAACTGAAAATGGTTCAAGAAAATGTTAGCTAAGTCGGCGAATGATGAAAAGCTGCCCCCAGGCAACTCTATATACCACTTAGCCGCGTTACCATTTAAGGTGCATTGAAATAATCTCAACCTAACCGAATCGTCGATCAGGGAGTTCGATGAGCACCATAAGTGAAACGTGGTTACGTGGTCGCCCGGGTCCTCACCATTTTTCCCTTCGAATTTTGGAATATCTGAAGGGAGTTTAGTCGGGACCAGAGGCCAAGCTGGATTATAGTTGATTGGGTCATTAGTTAACTTAGTGAGGTCTGGCAAGTTTAACGTTGCCAGAAAGGGAAGTCTAGGCGGGGCTTGGGGATTCCACCCTGACTGGGTGGCGGTCCCGAAGCTCTTAAAAGATTGGCCTGGATTTTGGGAGGCACCAGGCTGCCCGAAGTATCCTGTAGAACCCGCTGAACCAAAAGGGAGACCTTGTGGCCCAACAAATCTCGGATTTTGACCAACTCTAGTCGTATATCCACTATACCCTGCAAAGCTTCCTCCAAAAGGATTGTAAGGAGTTGACAACCCCTGATATGGATTCCAAGCTAAAGCTAGGGGAGGAATGCTTTGGAATGAACTAACTGTGGTATACGGCCTGTTCCCATATTGGCTATGGAATGGATTCCCAGTTCCGACACTACTAAGCCCAGGGTTATTCCAACCTTGGAAAGGATTGTTGCTTTGTCCTACTGAAGAAAAAGGCATAGATCCTACCGTAGGGTTGGAATGTGGTATATGACCACTTCCAAATGGAAAACCTTGGAACGAAGCCGACGCACTCATTGTGAATGTGGCGGCCTCGAACGGAGCTGAAGGAATGCCCGATGATTGGGCGCCAAATGGGAAGTACCCAGAACCGAAAGCATTTGTTTGGGAACTTCCACTCGTAGATGGAATGGAAGTAGACCCAACAACCGATGTGCTAGTAAAAGATCCGAATAATGAGATGGAGGGGATGGAAATAGTTCCACCTCCTTGCACAGATATAGGAGTCTGTGCAGTCGTAGCACTAGTAGAAGCCATGCTTCCCGTAGTGGTCATCGAAGGTAAGCGCGTAGTGTAACCTGGACTTGCCGGTCTTTGCGACGAAGTTCCAACGTATTGCAATACGTGTGGATAACTTGACAGTAGGGGAGAATTCGGAGCCACTAACGACTCGGAAAGTTCTTATACCTCAATACTATCTTCCGCTTGTAAGGGAACTTGAAAAGGAACTCGTGAGTTCCTTTCTTGTTCTACGGAAGTACCAGGCATTGCTTCAATACTATTGCCCCCGAGGGGAGGATCAATCACCGATGCGTCAATTGCAGTGGGACGAAACCCACCGGCATTATTACCTCTGCGCCTTCTCGGAGAAGGCTCTACACTTGGTGGCGAGAGACCACGAAGTCTACGAGACCGTCTGGGAGATCGGTCAGCCACTTTGAATTCTTTGTTTAAAATCTACCTAAAGACTCAAAAAATTTAAAGCTAGGCCGACTAAGAGCACAGAGCACCCACTAAAATGTCCCTAAAGATACAGCCAATCAAAACAACTTCCAAGTATTTCCGCTCTGGGTGATTAGGACCGGACACCAAAATACGAGAAAGTGGAAAATAAAGGGCCTTCTGAAGATAGTCTCGGGTGATGAGGGCCCATGCCTATCAGCGAAGGTATCAGAGGAAGTTACACTGACCTCCTAACAACAGTCTGCGCTGGTGCAAGCCCCCAAGCTTCGCAAGGGTGCCCTCCAGTAGTGTTGTTGAGAGTGATACAACGTCGACCTCAGGTGCCACGGGATTCCCCTCTACAGCTACCTATGTAGTTTCCTAGGAGTGGAAACTAAGGACACCAACTCGTCACAGAAGCCAGGCGGAACGGTCTTGAGGTAAGTTCGGACAAGTAGGAGAGGGGGTATCTCTCTTCCCTGTCTTCACAGACCCTCGCGCTTAACTCCCAGATCCGAAGCTTTCCTGGTCTTCCTAATGCTATTGGATTTTCTCTCTTTAATCAGAATCCTATGTTTTGACGTTTAATGTGGCCTTGGAGAGTTAACTCTCCACTCGCCTATTCCAAGGACCTAAAATCCTAAAACTTGTTTGTGTATTTAACTCAAAATAAAAAGTTCTAGTTGATTTTAATTAGCGCTTGATTTCAAGGGCTGTTCTTTAAGTCAAAGGATGGTGGAAGTGAAACTAGTGGTGTGTTTTTTGACGCAAAAAAGATTAATAAAACTTAACTATATGCTTATGCACTTTGTCATTGTTTTTCAATGAAAAGTAATCTTCTATAGGGTTCAGAAGGAAAATTTTCATGAAACAACCTTTTTCTTTTCTTTTCTATTCATTCACACTTCACACTCAAAAGTTAACAAATCTATTTTATGCCAAAAGAGATGCAAATCTATCCTGATGCAAGACTAAATGCTTGATGCAAGATTGAAAACTACTCTAACAAGAAATGAAAGTTGTTTTTGTTTATCAAATTTCCTTTTTGCCACTTACAATATTTAGATGGAATCAAAGATGCTACAATTCGTGCAAATACTAAAAGCAAAACTCAAGATAACAAAAAACACTTTCATTCAGCAAAAAGAAACAAAATGAAAAGCAAATTCAAGAAAGCAAAACTAAAACTTTTCAAAAAGTTCACTTGAAAGTAGCAACAAAAGGGTCTTTTTGAAAATGCTCTCAACAAAAACCGACACTTCACAATTGAAACAAGCAAGAAACACTTTTTGTAAGTTGCCACCCAACAAAGAATGAAAACTTAACAAAAAACAAATGTTCTCAAAAAGGCTTTTGGCAATGGAAGGCAGCAAGGAAAGCTTTGGCAGCAAAGACCAAAAAAGATCAAAAGGAAGGTTTCAAGAAAGTATCAAAATGACAACTTTGATGAAACAAAGAAGTAATTGGTCATCAAAATCGATTTTGTTAAACAAACAAAAAGTCATCAAGAAGCAAAGCTGAACACAAATATTGATAACAATCTTTCTGCTCTGATCACTCAGGGCAGCCAAGATTCCAATAAAGAAATCTTGCGTGTTTAAAGCAAAAAGATGATGACACTTGCAAACACAAAACAAGACCAAAACTCCTTATAATTATAGAGGAATCGGAGTAAGGATGCTTGCTGTAAAACAAAGAAATGATACTGATAAAGATGATTGTTTAAAACTGACTGAAAGCACCAGACACACTCCAGAGACAGAAAGATTTATAACTCCTAAAAGTTTTCAGGTATACGCGACTGTATTCAGTGCAGACTGCGTGTATACGCCACTGTTTCTGAGGAAACCTGCGTATACGCGGGTTCACTTCAGACAACAAGCGTTTATACGCTTTTGTAACTAAACAAAACAGCGTGCATCTAATATTTCAGGAAAAATAAAAAAGAGACTCAAGAAACTGGTAAAACTCAGAAGTCAGAAACAGACCAGACAATAACAATAAACCAGCAAGCTACTGAGCCCTGATAGGCTTGACAAACGCCCAACTAGGAACAACAAGAGTGTTGTTCCCCAGTGGAGTTGCCAGTTCTGTTGCGGGATTTTATCCCCTAAGGCTCTTGGGTGGAACCCTAGCAGACTGAAAGTTGTCTAAATCAAGAAACATACACACACACAGCCATTATCCTAGAAAAAGCTATTTCTACGGTGAGAAGGACGTACCTCAGGTCCTACGTTCGAGTAGTTCCTCAAGGGTCCAAACCCTTCTTCACGTCCCTTTCTCTCCTTTGCCCTAGAAAACCAACAATTCCAAAGCATGCAACAGTATATGGACAAAGATTTATATGAAGATCATCTTTATGTTATACAAGAAAGGAGTTAGTTATAAACTTTTAGACATCCATTCATACATGAAATTCAAACATGAACATCATTAACATAAAGAAAGAAGCATATCAGGAACAAGACATGTTTCTTTATTAGACAAATAGAATAGTACAAAAAAGAGCAATATCACCTAAACCACTTCTGCAGGCTCAAAGCTCAACCTCCTTCTGGATCCGTCCCGCCTCAAGCCTCTAGTAGTTCTCCTTCCAATACTCACTCCAAGATGTCATAACTAAGTGATGAACATCAAATCACAAGGAAACAAGGATTTCCTGTACAAAATGGGGAAAGTGCAGAAGGCACAAGGGTCTTCAGACTTGATCAGGGGGAAATCTCAGTATAATAACCTTTCTCTATATTCTCTCCTCCCTTAGGCCTTCCCTTTAGTGTCTTTTTATACCAATTCCAAAGTAGTTTTTGAGTTAGGAATTGGTTGGGGACAGTTGAGGCCACGGGCACTAACAGGTGATCAGCAGGTAAAACCCGTGATCTCCACCTGAAAATAAGAAGTTTTATAATTTTTAAAGTGTTTTAATACATATACGCGGGTTGGGTATATATGAACCCGCGTATACACGCGTTTAACTCAGGGCAATGCCGCGTACAGGGAATAAAACACTGTTTTTTAGATTTTGGACTAGGTCTGGAAGGAGGGGTTGCCCTAGGCCATGAGTGCAGCATCACAAACCATAATAGTGAGATTTGGAGCTATAACAAGGATGGTGACTTTAGTACAAAGGAAGAGCCTAGCACATCAGCATAAGAGCATATATCATGACGCGTTGATCAAAATCATAGTGATGCATCAGTTGACGTAGCAGGGCATTACTTGGGAGGATTTCATCTCCCGGGACTACTTCTCAGCGCTACAACCGCCTCCTGAGATAGGTCATGATGAGGGAGCGCCTTCACACCAGCCATACATTCCTTAGACTGAGCATATAAGTGCTCCTCCATATGTGACATACCAGTGAAGAGACCCGGTGATTTGACACTGATTGATCGAGAGTCTATGCTCATCCGGGTGAACACTCATTTGGAGAACTTGTTTGCGAAGGAAAACAAAGACAAGGACATGCTTCATCATATGAAAACTCATTATTGAGCTCGTATGCATGTTTGCAAAGCAAGAATGAAGATCCTAAAGAGGCGATTGAGCAAAGCACTAAAATGGTGAAAAAAGCCCGATCCACTCCAAATTTTGGCCGAGGCTTCATTGGCGGGGCACAATACATGATGGAGGGTATTCACTCCAAATTTGAGCAAATTCAGAGAAATTTTTGTCATTTTGAAAATTTTGTCCTAAAACCAGGTTTTTTGGCTCAACGCGTAGCGCGTCGACGCGCGCGCTTAAGATTGGGACACTTGTTGGAGGAAAACGCTACATTTTTGGGTTTGTCATGATGAATTATACATGCTCAGCTATTGCCAAAGAATTTCATTAAGTTCTGGGTGACCAAAAGGCTCAAAATCACCATGAAAATCACCTTTCTGCCACCTTTTGCACCAACAGGAAGTACGTCCGGGAGAATGATATTTTGAGGGGGAAAATGAGATCCAAATTGCGAAATTCCACTTGGGTTGGCTAGCAGACATCTAGGGCTTTCCAAATAGCTATTGTGAGCTTGATTTGGATGCTGGGAAGTGTCCCAAAAATAGGTTGAAAGGCGCGCAGCGCATAGGGCTCAAGCGCGCAGTGCACATGATTTTTGGCCAAATTTCATCTTTCAGCTCAGGAAATGCAGTCAGTTTGACCAGTTTTGACTTGTGATGTGATTTTTCACTCCTCTTGATGTAATTAATGAAACATGATGTTATTTTTACACTTAGTTACTTGTTCTAGAAGATTCATTCACCAAAAAGTGAAAATTTAATGAATGAATTGGTTTCCTACCTTATAAAGGCAAGTTGTTTTGACTGCCTAGATTGTAGTGCTTTGTTTAGAGTTGGTTGAAATAGCTCCTAGGATGATGAGCTCGACCCCTAGAGGCAAGGGAATGGGTGGCTGGCCTATATTATGTATTTCCTAGTCATTTTTAGGGTTGACTCTGGGGAAAAGCTTGACACTCTATTGTACATATTTATTTGCATTTGGCAAAGGAAAGACCAGGGTTTTGCAACACTATTTGGGATTCATGTGCTTTAGTGTATGTGGTGTGCTTCTTTCAGTATTTGTAAGTTGTTTATGTGTATCACTTTCCTTCTCTTATCTGCTGCAATTGAACAAATGAAGTGTTAAGGTAGAATCCATAATTTGCTATGCTCTGCCTTTAAGTTTGTTTGATTTTCCATGTTTTCATCTGTTTATGGAGAATGCTTGAAAGCTTCTTGCTCTCCTTAACTTCTCACCAGTCAGATCTAGCCATTCATTATCTTTAAAAGGATCAAGACAATCGCCTACCTTACCCCAAGTAGACTTCTGCAAAAATTGTGCCTCATCCCTGCACCCAAAATTTCCTTTCCCTTGAATTCAACAAAAATTCAAAAAATCAATTTCAAACTCCTCGTACTTCATACCTAGCCTAACATTAGTTATCAATTTAGTCATCTCGAGCCTCATTGATCATCTTTAGCCGATATTGACCCGGAGAGAGCCCTCTCCTGTCCTCGTAGGGCTAGCTACGAGGCTGAGCGTGGTTTGATGTAGGCTTGAGTTTTACCTTATTTCAGCCTAAGGTAGATTTGAGTGCTAACAGGTTATAACCAGAAAAATAGTCCATTAAGGAAAAGATATTGCTCCAGCACATTCATCAATGATTTGATCAATAAATGGAGTGGGATAGTTATCTTTAGGACAAGCATGATCGAGATCTCGATAATCAACGCAAACGTGGATTGTGCTATTTTTTTAGTCACCTAGAAAATACTGGACACTGAATCTGTAAGAGGGATGGGATAGATGAACCCAGGTTTGAGATATTTTTAAACTTCACCCTTGATAACAACGGCCTTCCTAGGGTACACTCGGGGAAGTCGTTGGTGAACGGGCTTCGCGTGCAAAGAAGTTGGTATTTTGGGCACAATGAGGTTGGGATCAACGTCGGGCATTTCTTCATAGGACCATGCAAACACATCACATAATTCCTGAAATAGACTAGTATAAGTCTTAATCTCATCAGGAGAACAAGATACCCAAATATGCACGTGTTCAACAACACCGAGCTTGATAGAAATATCAATCAACATCATTTGGGTAATATTACCGAAATTTCCTTCCGACCATACTCCATGAGTCGTGATTGGTGTCAATAATAGAGAAGAGGACTCTTTGAAAGCGGTAGATATGACTGCCAGACGAGGTAGGAACAAGGAGTGATGATGAGTATCGATCCAAGGTAGTTCCTCGAGAGACATGACTTCCATGATGTCTTCATTAGCAAGGAAGGTCTCAGCTAAGGGATCATGGGATTCCAAAGCACCAAGCCATGGGGATTGAGAGTACGTATTGAGAGAGGTATTCAACATAAAAGAATCAGAGGATGCAGAACTTGAAGCCAAGACAATTTCTAGGTAATTGACTTGGGTGGGTGACCTGAAAATGGAATGTACTTGTTTAAGGGTGCAAGGTATCCATTTCCCATAATTTCAAAGGTGCGCTATACACTCCAAGTGACCTTTAAAAAGGTGAAAAATTCTTATTTCTTATACAGAGATAGACTATAGGGGCATTCACCGGACATGTCACCTCTAAAGAGAGGATGAGTTCTAGAGGCTACCTGGCCCTCTACAGGCTCTGCCTAAAGAAATAACAAAGTAAACACTTAAAAGTCTTTGACATACACATACTTGAAGTTTGATGTCTTGCGAAATAAGACAAATAACTTTCTGCAGCTGAATAGGTGATTATGTGTGTATGCAAGTTATGTATATTTGTTGTTTAACACTTTATATAATTTTTTTTTAGCATATCATCTTCAGCAAATAAAGACATCAAAATGATAAAGTAGTTCACCCCTTCTGGGCTACCTCTGCTGGACCAAGCCTCTCCAACTAGGCTTGTCCTCTTGTATTAAAAATGCTACAAAGGATAATACAAGAATATTAGTGTCTTGAAAGACAGATCTGACTATAAATATAGAATCAGAAGATAGGAATTAGCTAAACATGCTCTTTCCCAAGCATTAAACATTGAAATTGTACCTCATACAGTACTTTCCCTAATTCTCCTTGGTGGCCCTTTAGACTTGCATGGAGAATTTCGAGGTGAATATGAACTCAATTGGTTTTGAAACCTCTGACATTATACTCAAAAGGTCAAAAATAGCAGACATAGGCTTTTGAATCACCAAAAATGGATGAACATAGCCCCCAAACAGCTCAAGCACTGAAATGGCCTTCGTGGCCCAAAAAGCTTCCCTGAAGCTAAATAGTGAGAAGAATGCCTGAATAGGAAAAACGAGTTATAGAAAGGGATTCAGAATGCTGAAAACCTTCAGGAATGACCTTTGTTCCACATTCAATGGATGCACACATCCCAATGCAGCTCCCAAACTGATTTGGCCCTAGTGGCTCCTGGAACTTCCACGAAGCAAAAACACCTACAAATGACCTCCAATAGCTGTGAAACCTATGCCAATGGCTTCAGAAGGTCGAAGAGACCCAAAATAAAAAAAATAAAAAAAAAATCTTCCAAAAAGGACTTTCCTAGCTAAATTTATGGCTCATTAAAGTTTCTCCAGTTTGCCCTAGAAAAACTCCAGATAACTGTACATAGAGTCCAGATAGGCTCCGCCAATTATGGCGGGACCGCCCAAATTTGGTGGTCCACCAAAAAACCCGCCAAAAAAACCATGTGTTTAACTAACCGTAATTATAATGCATGTGAACGGTTTATCTCTCGGTGGTTATGCATTGAATAGCGTGCAAAACAGGTATTTGGAACTGTTTGTTAACTCGCGCTTAACGGTATATGTGACCATTTGTTTATAGATGTTGACCATTAACTGTTCTCCTGGCAGTTTAAGCATGCCGCCCAGTTCTCGGCCCTTGGTTACATGTAAAGGGCACTGGCCCATTTTGGGCCCCGCCCCACATATGTTTAAAATTCTTAAGAAACTCCTTCTGCCATAATAACAACAAATGCTTTAATGGTTTAACGGTAAAGCGTGGGTGCGTTAGACCGGAGGTCATGGGATCGAACCTCATCCCACTAAAATTTTAAACAATGCACATACCCTTGCTGACGTCACCATGAGCCACGTAGTGGTCTCAGAGCATGCCACGTGGCAGCTTTTATTCGCTGCCCAAAAGGAACATTCCCTAGAATATTTTGTGGAATATTCTTTTTTTAATTTTTTTGAAAAAATTTAAAAATTAAGAGTCATTGGGCGATTTTGTTTTTGGCATAACTTCTGCATACAGAGACCATTTTTCGAACCATTTGTGGTGCCAGAATTAAGAGGACAAGCTCTATCCAGTCATTTAGGTTCGAACCAGTTCTGAGCACTTTCATTTTTGACCATTTTACGACACTTAGTCCTGAGCTCCTGATCACACCTCCCAAATGAGAAGGCTTTTGGTCCCCAAAATCTTACTGAATCTCTGAAATGAACTGTACAACACTTGAGGAATAGAAATATCCTCTTCTGTTCAGCCAAAAGTGTATACTGATGCCAAAATGTCCCGCCTTGCCAACTGTCGTCATGGCGACTTTTCGCTGCATAAGCCAAGTAATCGTCGAATCCCGACCAAGTTCTTTCGCCAGACAAATCTGAAATTGCAGGAACCAGAAATGATACTTGCTGATATATGATCTGAAATCTTCCTCTGAACATGTGGGCTTGCCAACTCTCATGATTCCCATCCATGGCACCTCCGCTCCAGAAGAAGAGCTGCCTTCCAAATGAGAAGGCTTTTACCGGCTATAGCATGCTGAATGTACTGCAAATGCTCATCCCAAATTCTTGGGATACTTGCTGCAAAAAATTCTCAAAAGAAGTAGAGACCCATGCTGAAATTTGAGTCCTCTTTGCATGCATTATTTTCCAGCTCATACAATTGTGCACAGCTTTGCACCAAATTCCTTCCCTGCACCAAATGACACCAAAGGCATCTTGTGCAACAAGACAATCATCAACAACAATTTTTCCTAAAATATGTTGAACAATGGACTCAACCATCAACATAACAAGTGTGTACACAACCGACACAAGTCGACAAAACATGTGCACCACAATCGACACAAGTCAACAACATAAGTGGCACAATAGACAATGTAAAAGTGTGCTCACAAGCGACACTAGTCGACTGTCAACAAGATACATTTACAAACACATGTATGTATCAAAACAATGAACTATATACAGTTCGATAAACACACCTACAACATCTATGTACAAGTGCAACTTCAACTCTTCTTTTGTAAAGACCAACAGGTACATCAACCCAATAAAAACACATATGGGTGACGAGTTGAAATAAAAAACATTGCTGCAAAACTAGTAAGTATCATACTCATCTTTTTCCATCCTGCAACTTGCATTCCCTTAACAAAGAAATGCATTCAATCAAAAGACATGCAACTTTAATTGGATTCTAACCATTTCTTACCAATCCATTTCAAAGGCGCTTCCTTTAATTGCACATCGATATCAACATGTGTATCATCTTGACACATATCAATGATGGAAACTTCCTTCCCATTCTTGCCATACTCTTTCTCCAATTTCTTCAATTTCTGTGGAAGCATTGTTGGATTCAGAGTCCAACACCTTTCAGCAGTATGTCCTTGCTTATGGCAATAAGTGCAACACATGTTCATATTCCTGATAGCATGATTTGCATTGTTCAATGGAACTTTGGCTTCTTGCCTCCTTTCCTTCAAAAGTTTCCTGTATGTTCCCATTCTTTTCCAACCTCTAGAAACACTATGGTTAACCAAACCACAAAAAGAACATGCAATTCCTTTCCAATGCTTGTGTGGAAATTTACCATGCTTTATATGATCAAAGGAAATATGATTGAAATCATATTTATACCTTTCTATTTCACCTTCATTACCTTCATGAGGAGGTGAATCAAATGAAGAAGAAGCTCCCTTTGGAACACTATTTATCCCTTCAATAGTTTTAGAGCTTTCACCACTTCCTTGTTCAAGTGCATGCTTATGCACACCTTCTTCCTTCATGGCTACTTTGGAACTTTCTCCATAAGATTGTCCATAGCCAAGACCCAAATTCTTAGACCTTACCTCAACCATTACTGGCTCAACTATACCCTATGCATGTTTGCCCAATCCTTTTCCTCCATATCCCATTTTGGACATCAACTTGGACCCTATGCCTCTGGTATGTTTCTCAAAAGAACCAACATAAACATTCTTATAAGAATTTGAAGACAAACTAGAATTGTTTACCTCTTCTTCAAGCTGATACTTGGCTAAGGATTCTTTGGCAACAAGGAGTTGTGTCTCCAACTCATGCATCCTTTCCAGATTCATGTTTGCAATATGAAGTTGGCCTTCCATTTCTTGCAATTGTCCAGAAAGCAACTGCTTCTCTTTCCTCATGGAATTCAACTGCGCTTGAAGTCTACAACTCTTTCTTTCATCCTCATACATTTTTCTCACCATATTCATCATGATAAAAAATTCTTGCTTCAAGCCTTCATAAAAAAATCTTGTGAAGGAGGATGATTTTGAGAACTCACTTATGGAAGTTGTCATTATAAAAATGAACAAAAGAGCTTCAACAAATTTCAAACAACAAGTAGTTTGTAGAATAATAAAGCAGTCAATCTTCAACACTGCTTAAGACACCTTTCAAGTTACACAATCAAGCTAGTGATGTCAGTCAAGCAAACCCAGTGATCTGATACCATCTGATCTGAAAATGGAATGTACTTGTTTAAGGGTGCAAGGTATCCATTTCCCATAATTTCAAAGGTGAGCTATACACTCCAAGTGACCTCTAAAAAGGTGAAAACTTCTTATTTCTTATATAGAGATAGACTGTAGGGGCATTCACCGGACATGTCACCTCTAAAGAGATGATGAGTTCCAAAGGCTACCTAGCCCTCTACAGGCTCTGCCTAAAGAAATAACAAAGTAAACGCTTAGAAGTCTTTGACATACACATACTTGAATTTGATGTCTTGCGGAATAAGACAAATAACTTTCTGCAGCTGAATAGGCGATTATGTGTGTATGTAAGTTATGTATATTTGTTGTTTAACACTTTATATCAGTTTTGTTTAGGATATCATCTTCAGAAAATAAAGACATCAAAATGATAAAGCAGTTCACCCCTTCTGGGCTATGCTGTCGGACCAAGCCTCTCCAACTAGGCTTGTCCTCTTGTATTAAAAATGCTACAAAGGATAATACAAGAATATTAGTGTCTTGAAAGATAGATCTGACTATAAATACAGAATCATGAGATAGGAATTAGCTAAACATGCTCTTTCCCAAGCACTAAACAGTGAAATTGTACCTCATACAATACTTTCCCTAATTGGCCCTAGTGGCCTTTTAGACTTTCATGGAGAATTTTGAGGTGAATATGACCTCAATTGGTTCTGAAACCTCTGCTATTAGATTCAGAAGGTCAAAAATAGTAGACATAGGCTTTTGAATCACCAAAAATGGATGAACATAGCCCCCAAACAGCTCAAGCACTGAAATGGCCCTAGTGGCCCTGAAAGCTTCCCTGAAGCTAAACAGTGAGAAGAATGCCTCAATAGGAAAAACAAGTTGTACAAATGGATTCAGAATGCTGAAAACCTTCAGGAATGACCTTTTTTCCACATTCAATGGCTGCACACATCCCAATGCAGCTCCCAAACTGATTTGGCCCTAGTGGCTCCTCGAACTTCCACAAAGCAAAAACACCTACTGATGACCTTAGATGGCTATGAAACCTGTGCCAATGGCTTCAGAAGGTTGAAGAGACCCAAAATAAAAATAAAAAAATCGTCTAGAAAGGACTTTCCTAGCTAACTTTATGGCTCATTAAAGTTTCTCCAGTCTGCCCTAGAAAAACTCCAAATAACTGTAGATAGAGTCCAGATAGGCTCCGCCAATTATGGTGGGACCGCCCAAATTTGGCAGTCCACCAAAAAACCCGCCAAACAAACCACGTGTTTAACTGACCATTGTTATAATGCATGTGAACGGTTTATCGCTCGGCGGTTATGCATTGAGTAGCGTGCAAAACAGGTAGTTGGAACTATTTGTTAACCCGTGCTTAATGGGATATGTGACCACGTGTTTATACCCGTTGACCATTAACTGTTCTCCTGGCAGTTTAAGCATGGCGCCCAGTTCTCGGCCCTTGGTTACATGTAAAGGGCGCTGGCTCGCTTTGGGCCTCGCCCCACATATGTTCAAAATTCTTCAGAAACACCTTCCGCCATAATAACAACAAATGCTTCAATGGTCTAACGGTAAAGCATGGGTGTGTTAGACAGGAGGTCATGGGATTAAACCTCATCCCACTAAAATTTTAAACAACGCACATACCCTTGCTGATGTCACCATGAGCCACATAGTGGTCTCGGAGCATGCCACGTGGCAGCTTTTTATTCGCTGCCCAAAAATAATATTCCCTGGAATATTCTATGGAATATTCTTTTTTAAATTTTTTTGAAAAAATTCAAAAATTAAGATTCATTGGGCGATTTTGTTTTTGGAATAACTTCTACATACGGAGACCATTTTTCAAACCGTTTATGGCACCGAAATCAAGAGGACGAGCTCTATCCAGTCATTTAGGTTTGAACTACTTTTGAGAACTTTCATGTTTGACCATTTTACGACACTTGGTCCTGAGCTCCTGATCAGTGGGACTAAGTGGCATAACCTCGCCTCAGGTATCAACAAGATTTGGTCAAGGTATGACCCAAGGGTCTGATTTAACTAAGACCATGTTCATAGAGGAAACATTAGGAGGTGGGAGTGGAAAAATTATCATTAAGGAAGAATATTTAAAAATACTTGCCCCCACACTCTCATAGGGAGCACCAGTGTCCTTGACGTATGTAACAATGCCATCCTAGGAGGAAGACGCAAAGAAAGATAGATCGTCAACAGTGACAATCTTCCCTTGATGGGGAAAATGAATCACGTGGAATAGGGAGGCGGCTACAACATGCATAACCTGGGTCTAGCTCTATCCGAGTAGAAGATTATAATTGAGATTGGTGTCAACAATTTCTACCTCAACTTGCACTATCTTTCCTTCTAAAGTGATGGTAGGGTTAGGAAAGACACCGAAGGGTTGTGAATCGCACTCATCAAAAGCTTTCAAAGTGTTCGGAGGTTGGTTCAAAGTAGGAGAACCAATAGCCTTACAACAGGCGGTTGACATGATGCAGGCGGAAGCACCTTCATTGATGACAGTCCAGTGGATGGTCTTCTCATTGATGATTACCTAGATGAGAAAGGAAATATGATGAGGGAGGTGCAAAACATGGTTCTCTAGATAAAAACATATCAAATTAGATTCGGTGGGATCGATACCCATGATAGCTGACAACAAATATTTTCACTGTGATGGGCAGCTTTGGAGCACCTCGAGAGCTGACATAGCTAACGATGCCTGAGCCAAATCATCAACAATATTATAGTGCTGAGTGGATAGGTTGTTAGGATTTTACTAGGATATCTGTAATGCACATTGAGAGGGTGTCCGTATAGCGGAATCAAGGTTAGGGTGCTCAATATGAAGAGGGATAGAACTCGGGGTAGAAGAAGAAGGTATGTATTCTTTTTATTTCCCAGCTGCTGAAGCAAGAGTTTGATAATATTTTGATCTGGTAGCCACATTAATAGGCGTACTCATCATGAACACTTGAGATCCTGAGGAAGCAGATGATTGGGGTTGGTATACCATTTAGGTCTACTAAGATGGAAATGGTTCTTTGAGGATAGCAGGGGCCCCTTTGAGCAATCGACTAACTTCGGATTGTCAAGGACAATCCTTATTGTAGTGATCTTCCTCGAAAATGAGGCAGGGACACTTAGCTTTCTGTTGTGAATATTTTCTAGTAGACGATTTTGGGGGGACCCTATTTTGGGATATCGACTCTACCTTTGCCTTTGACTTTCTTCTTACCTTTTGAGTATTTGTCTACTGCTGTAGACTAGACAGTGTGGACCTCTAAGGTTTTACCATGGCCAGGTGGATTCTAGGACCAACTATTAGGAACAACATTTGAGATCAACTTCTTTTTAGCAGGAGGTATAGTAGGGGTCTCAGATACTGAACCAATAACTCCATTGGTGGGAGTTACAACTTGTGACTTTGATGTGACAGGATTGGATGATGGCCACGATGCATTGGGTAATAACTCATACAAAGTGCTAGACTGAAATTAAACTATATCTAAGTACTAGCCATGAGCAATGGCTTGCTCTTCAATAACGCATCAACCCATAGCTATATCGCGAGTAATTGGGGCCATGAATGATTTAGTGATCCATTCAGTGAGAAACTAATCAACAATCTCAAATTTTATCAGGTGACGTCTATGTCTCCATTCATGGATGTGATCAAAGATGTGTGTCGCAGTATCTTTCTTAAGTGATGTGAGTAGATAGGCGCCAATTTCATAGTGAACTGACAGTTGAAAATACATGAGGAAAGCCATGGCCAAAGAGTTAAAGGCATGGTAAGTACTTTGAGGTAGATCGATGTACCACTTGGCTGCAGTGCCTATGAGGGTTCGTTGGAAAAGATGGAGATGAATGCAATCCTCATCATATGAGTTCGATGAGTACCAGAGGTGATATGTCATCACATGGGCCTGAGGATATTATTTTTCTTTCCCATCGAACTTTGGAAAATCACTTGGTATCTTGGACGACACCGGAGGCCAGTATGACGAATGGGGGATTGGATCATTCGTAATGCAATATACGTCTGGCAGCTCGAGTGTGGCCAACAATGGAAATTGGGTGTTTAAAGGCATACGAGGTCAATAAGTGGGTCTAAATGGAGGATCCCATCCCTGTTGGTAAGGGCTCTGGCCTCACAGTGGGGGATTTTGGCCATATGGCATCTGATTCTGCCCCCATTGCAGATTACCTTGACCACAGGGTGGATTTTGACCTTGAATACATTAGAACTGTCTGGTCATAGGTTATTGATAAGAAATGTATGGGTTAAAAGGATGTTGAGCCTGTTGACCTTGGACATATGGATATTGAACCTATTCTCCTTGAACATACGAGTGATGAACCTGTTGTCCCTGAACAAGAGGATTTTGGACTTGATGTCCTTGAGCATAAGGTTCATACACTTGTTCCTCATGGACATAGGGATATTGTACCTGCTACCCTTGACCAAAAGTATTTTGAACCTAGTGACCTAGGGTGTTAGGGTTTTGTACCTGATGCCCTTGGCCAGAAGGATTCTAGACCTGTTGACCTAAGAAATTAGGATTTTGGGCTTGGCCCTGCTGTTGTAAGGGTTGACCCTGCTGATATGTATAAAAGGGTTATTGTTGCCCGAGTTTGTTTTGTTGTTGCAAGGGTTGACCTTGCGGTTGAAAAAATTGTCCCTGAGGTTGTAGAGGTTGGCCGTGCAAGGACATGGATTGGGAGGTGTGTGAAGCATATTGCATTTGCTACTACATGGTTTTCTACAACTGTTGCAAGGGTTAACCTTGCAGTTGTTGCAGTGGAATTTTCTACGGGATCATTTTCCCTTGCTATTGAGCAGATAGCCCTTGTTGCAACATAGGTTGCCCTTACAGAAAAAAAAGGTTGCCCTTGTTTTTGTATAGGTTGTCCTTCCTATTGCAAAGGTACCCGAATAGTGCCTAGAAAATTGTCAAACTGAATCTAGCCATAGCCACCCTGAAAGGTGGACGAGCCAGGCTGAATGTACTACCCAGAATGAAGTGTCTAATGTTGATTAACAGTCCTTAAGAAGAATATGGAACGTAAGGAGTTTGGTATTGGACCTAAGCCTCATAGGGATGTTGATACTAAACATTTATTGACCCAAATGGACCAATGGGATTTTGAACCTATTGGTATTGGACATTGCTTGATCCAGTAGGATCAGCAGGGTTATGAATGACACTCGAAGAAGGCTGGTTCATACCAGCCATGTGAGCTTGTGAGCCACTCACATTGGTGGTACCTGACACCATAGAAGCATTTATGTTTTTCCCCCAAGCGGTGGCACAACTTGGCCACGAACTAGAGGAACGGAGGAATTGACAGAGACATTCTTCGAAACTGTTGGTTGTGCCTGATGGGTAACTAGGATTAATGATACAAGGGTGTTTGGAATGGTTGGTTGCAATGGGACTTAGGCAACAACCTATTTGGAAGTCATGTTCATAATGAACGGTCCTAAAGTAATCATGGCGCCTCACGCCCAAATAGAGTTATGGTAAAGTGAAGAGCCACTACGTGTACCTAAAACCAAATGTGACAAAGACACATAATTACATGGAAAAATAGTGGGAATACCCCTTGTATAGGGAAAATCCTCAGGAGGAGAAGGCTGCTCTTCCTCCTCGACCGTTTGTGGAGTAGAAACTTTGGAATCTTCTAGATAGGTGAATGGAACATTGCCTTCGGGTTCCATATCTGGGAACAAATGACTACGAACGACCGAAGAAGTATGAGAGGAAGTTCCAAAGGCACGTCGGGCTAGTCATACAAACTGTAAGGATGCTACGGTGATATCACAACAGGGTAAATGGAGGATTTGGAGGGTAGATAACTAGTCCAAGCTGACCATCAGTGGTCGGCAAGTTCTCAAGAGTTCGAATGGGATTGTCCGGAGATTCCGGGCCAAGATTAGAAGATGATCGAGTATCGAAAGTAGGTGGATGAAGAGATGACAAAGGTTGAATTCTCAGAATAATTTTGATTTCAATGCCTTGGTCCTCAAGTGATTCTGGTAACTTGGGAAATGGCTCCTCAGGCAATATTTCAGATGGAGGACAGGAAGAGGAATTGGGTGAACCAGATGGTTCAGCCACAATGACCTTGTCTTAGTTGACAGACAATTTAACTTCAAGGCTTTGAAATGATTTTTAAGTGTAACTCAAGATTCAGTCTCAGAAAATACCAACAGTGTGTTATAAAATCGTGGGCAATCAATTATTAAGATGCATAAAATACTGGTGCTCTTTCATTTTTTAAGAGTCAAGAAAGAAACAAAGATGACTCTATCGCTTTCATTGGAAATGAGCTTGAAAGGACAAGTGCTCGAATGATCTTTTAAGTTTAATGAGTCAAAAAGATCAAATGACTAATCTAGATGATCTAGGTAAAAAGGATTACCAGGAAACCATGAACTACAGAATACCACCCAACAAACTGAGAAGTACGAGCAGGCAATATCCCCGAATGCTGTGTTTAGTGTATTACCTTTGTAAGGTGACTGACTCGGCTTCCTAAGGATAAAGGGTTGTATCCTAGAGGGGTCTCCCGTTATATACTCGAAAGTACGGGGAGCACAAATCCATACTAGTGGTATAATGCCGAATCTAATGATAACTGCTAGGTTTTAAGACGGCGGAACACGTCTTTAGCCTAGAACTTCTAGATATGATCATTAAATGTCAAATGTTCCTTAGGTTAATTGAATTCATTTTAAATTTTATCTTGATTTATGTTTTAGTTTTCAAGTCTCAGCGATGCGACTAGAAAAACCTTATATGCAACTAAATGAGATAAGACCCTTTCAATTCGATGAAATGCCTACATTAGAGAGGGTAGAAACTACACAATCAAATGCAAACAACTAAGCAACTGAAAACGAAATGATAATTCACTACCTTACTTTTTCGAAAAATAAACTAATAAAAAATGCATTCCAATTCCTAATTTCCTGACAAGCACATATTTAACAGTCCTTTCGTAAGCAAAAAGATATCTTTTCCTTTTTAAAATGGCAATGAAATTCTAGTATTTTAGTGATGCAAGCTATCATAGCACAAAGATGCAACAAACTATAATTTCATATTTTTTCATTAAACAATGAAATAAACTTTTCACATACAATGTTTCGATGAAAACGTTTTCGAGACAATTAGCTCTTCAAGCAAATGAAAACATGAAAAGAGAGGCTCATTTAGACTATTGAAGCACCGAATTTACTAACAACAAGACAAGAAATGTAATCCATGCCCGAAAAGAAATGTTTAGACCTAAACAAAATGCAAGGAGGAAGTACACCTACAACTCAACTCACCGAGTTCACAAATAGTTGAATGGGTGACAACCTAGATGCCCTAGTGTCACTAACCACCCAATGAATCAAGAAATCAAGAAGAAAGATGATAAGCCAATAAGAAAACAAAACCAAATGAAAATAATCTTTCTAGTCAGGGAGAAAATGCTCTAAAAGGCTTACGAAATCAAAATCATAGGAGAAAAACACACTGGCCAAGATTGGGGACAAACCCTAATATTCACTTATAGGCATCGGCGTGACTTCATACCTATAAACAAGTTCCAGAAGCTGGTAAGTGTGATTTTTTCTCAGTAAATCACACTCATCAGTGTGACTATAAGTGGATTAAGCACGCTGATTGAGGGAGCCAAGAAAAAAAATAAAACAGTGACCAAATCTGCTACTATGAATTTCAAACTTGGGCTAGTAAGCAGGAGAAAAGAAATATAGCCAAAGGGAAAAAATGGAACTTGGAAAGTTAATATGAAATCATGAAATCCAAGACAAATAAAAGGATTGGTTCCCCAGCGGAGTTGCCAATTTGTGGTGAAGTAAAATAATAAGTGCGAACACAAACAAATTCCTCTAGCTGGATAATGGGTCTAGCCACAACTGATACATTCTATGGAATATTTCATTAGGTTAAAACTAATTAATATGGCCTACCTCTTAGTACGCTTATCTTGTTTGATGTCCTTTCTTGCTCACTCCAGCTATCTCTCGCTTCCTTCTTCAAGCACATGAAACAAGTAAACAACAACAAGCAACAACCGTTATAATAGACAAATTGTAATTCAACCTACTTAACAAGTCAAGAAACATTAAGCCATGAATATTTAGGATGACAAATCATGTAGAAAATCAATCGATAGTTGCATATATACTGAATTGAGAAGAGATTACAACCATTGTCTTGACAATGTTGTTCTCCTCTGATAAGACCAAGTTCCCACACACTTCTCCTAGCATTCCATGATGGCCTCAATCAAAAATAGTTTTAAGGCTCTTCCATTTAGGCTTCACTCCAAACCAAAATCACACTTCTCCCTCACACAACTAGAGAGTTACAACTATGAATAGCTTGATGTTTACTCCAAACCAAAATAGCACTAGCACACCAAAATTAACACTAGCTTGTTCTTGGGAAGAAGGGAGGTTTATATAAGATGAATGGATGCGAGATGGATCCTCTTCTAATGGGAGAAGGTCTTATCTCTTTAGGTAGTTCCATCATTATAGGGGAAAGGAGCCAAAATTGACATCCTCGACCCCATCCGGCCAAACCATTTACCAAACTTCCGTAATGAAGATTCTAAGCTGGAAGCTTCGACTCTTAATTTTAAAAAAAAATCATAATAGGACCGATGTGAATGGAAGATAGCCCAGTCGCTCTGGTCGACACTAGGGACAATGCTAATCTCTGCATATCGGTGCGAGGAAGACAAGGGTCATTAGCACCAGTGTTTTAATATGGGAAAAACATAAGTTTCAAGGGAAATGGTGAAAAAGGGAATTGATTTTCTTATGAATAGGGACATTATGGGGGTTCCATCATAAAGGGAAAGCATGTAGGGTTCATTGTAGAGGTCCTCTAGGATCAATGAATGGGGATCACAGAGACAATGAAATTTTTTTGTGTAACACAAGGTGCTCCAGTAGTGCCCCACCAATCCACCAACAGCTCTCGATATCACCCCTTCCCAGTGGCGCATGCATGGGTCCATAGTAGGCCCCACTGGTACTGCAAGAATCAGGCACAACATGAGTACTCACTCATATAGTATGTTACAGAGAACACTCCCACAACAAAATCTCCTTAGGGTCCCTCACTGTACTTGTGTGAGTTGTGACAACATCCCCTGATGCAAGCGAGCTTAATTAAAAATGTGTCTCAATTGTATCTACTAAAATACTACTATATAGGTCCCTAAACACCGATGGGGGGATGCTGACTCGACCAATCAGAAAATAATAGCTAGCAGTACTCACTTGGCTAAATTCAAAACGCTACAATCCTAATGCAACCCTCATCAACCCTCACCTTCCGGCTCCACCCAATGTCAAATCTCGACATTCCTAGCTGGCAGTGGATAGGGAAGTGCCTTCCCACAAGACATAAAACCTCTAAAGAACTAGATATCATTATGAATCTATATCGACAGGTCTGTGATATATATTACCATCGCCTGATGATCTGAGTTCCAAAATTGCATGAGAAAATGTAGGAACCTTTCTTGTGACCTCATGAGGAGTTTATGAAGAAACTTCAAGAGCCCCCACTATACCAGTAGCTGATGAGCTGTAGAATCATATGCCATGATAGTGCATAGCCTCTCCAAATATCTCTCCCGCCCGATCATCCTTCCGCCTAGGATAACACATGTCAAACAAAAATATTAACCCCCCAAGTTATGAAAAAAACATAACAAGGGTAAAAAATCAGTGAAAAATCTTGGTTTTCCCCACCACATGCTTGTTTCTCCAAATAGGCACATGGTGCATACACCTATTTTCGAAATAGAAGCACAATTTGTGTGCCTGTATCTTACGTAGGTTTTCACCCATTGTGTAATCCATTTAATAAGCCGTGACAAACCCTACATGGGTTCGTCGTGATATTTTCCCTCTCAGATGCATGGTGGGCACATCTGATTAGCCATTTTGCATGGGGTTTCCATGCAAAAACCCAAGGTATGCATGGCAACTGCACTACTCCAGATGATTCACCCACGTCACCAAGCTAACTTAACCCTAAAAAGTCATATAGGGGAACCCCTATACAACATACCTAACCTAGCGACTACCAGATCTACAAAGGTTAAGGTACAAGGTCTTACTTGGATCTCTCCAGGTGAACGCTTGGTACTCTAGCTGACTGCTATGCCATCAAAAGCTCCGAAGGTGCTCTCTGACTTTCACAGCTCAGTAATAAAAATGAGTGAGTTTTGGGACCCTTCACCCTATCTATCTCGCTTTTCACCATCTCTTTGTGTCCATTACAAAAGCCTAGGATGTACATTAACAAAACTGGAAGAGACACAAAGTCAATACTATGTCATCTTCATCAGGGAACTCACCATTACGGTAAATGAAAAAACACAATTTTTGGCTTGTCACACACTCAAAAACTCATGTTAAGTACTTCTCCAATTCTCTAAATCCATAACATTCATTATATATGTATTATTGAACAATGGTTTCACTTGGGGTATTGGTTGTATCCACTGGAGGAATATCATACATGATCCGCATCAACTAACGTCCCAACTAGAAAACAAGAGATTAGGTACCATTCCCAACTCATCATGATGGGATTCCTCCAAAATATTTTCATACCCTAACATCATTTCTCCAAAATGCACCATAAGGCCCATCATCTCAACCATGTTTATAACCATATCATCCTTGCATATGATAAACATTCGCGTCGATCGATAGCCCCCCCCTCCCTCCCATGGCTCACTTCCTCTTTGTAGAACCTCCTTCACTAAAAAAGGTCGATGACCAATTACTCTAGTCTAGGAATAATCTCACATACATGTCTTAAATTTTAGCCTCATTACGCATACATCCCATTTTCTTGGACATCACAGGCACTGAACAAATGCACTCCTGCATCCTACATTTGGCCTATCTTTCATCCATATTGCATAGCCCATTTATGTCACATCACCCACCTCACCAACCCAACATGGATACCAACCAATGGGGCCCCCACCCTCAGCAAATACACCACATATCTATGGAGGTTACATCATCATGGGGCACCCATCTCTATGGTTGTACATCTAAACCACACTCATATTATTTTGGCAAGTGTACAAATATATTTTCAAAAAAAAAAAAAAACTCTCATCCACATTTTGTGTTTACAATTCATGACTTGTGCCTAGCAGTAGTCTCCAGACACCTTTATTAGAAGTTTACATCTCACCATCAAAACACCTTCCATTTTTCATTCCTATCAAAACTTGCTCACACCCATCCTAGAAATCCTGCCAAATCCACAACCATCAACATCAGTAAACATGTTTTCACCACTGCCATTGGTATTGTTATCCTCCACAATATCCCAAGGCTGAGAAGGGAGACTGAAGGAGGTAACCTCAAACCACTTGGGTTCAGCATCTAGCCCGATAAAACTAGAGAGGGATCTCTCTACGAATTCACAACCAATGATGACTAGAATAGGAAAATAAGTTAGGCTAGATATGTTAGGCTCAGGTAGGGTTTTGAGTTTTTTAGGGTTTTGATGATGGATAAGGGATGAAAACCAAGTAGCTAGGTCAAAGTATCATAAAACATATAGATGAGAAAGGTAGCAATTCTTTTGTGATGGTTTTAGGGTTTATCAATGTAGTGTAGTGTTTGAAAGAATAAAAAGGTATTAATGAGAATGTGCACCATCAATTCATTAGGAAAGAAGGGAAATTACACAAAATGATATTCCCATCAAAACAGAGCTTTATGAAAAAAATATTGCTTATAACCTTTAATGAAATCCATTGAAGAAATAAGATATGAAGGGAGAGATTTATATCATTCAAATAAAACTAAAATAGGGAAAATACATCATCACAAACTCACTGCACATGAATTCCTAGATAATCACTGCAAACTGCTCCTTTGATTTCTTGAGTAAAAAGTTGAAGTACAATCTACAAGTGTTCTCTCCTCTGATGTCCCACCTTGTGTTTCACTAAAAAATATATTCATATAGACCAAGAAATTATCTCCCCACTCTCAGGGGTTGAATCCCTCAATGTAGCATCAATTACTTGAAAAGTGCAACCAAATCGCTAAAGACTAGGGAGGTTCAAACACACCCTCCATTTAGTAAAACTGATACATTTGATCTCAAATCAACTTTTAAGAGCATGTATATAATTCAAAATTATTCTACGGAACCCTATTTACCCATAATTACTTCATTAAAACATTAAAATAGAAAAATTACATCATCGTCAAAATCTACTGAAAAATGCTCATGGAAAGCTCTTACAGGGATATTTGCAGTGCCTGGATTCTAGGAGGATTTTGGAGGTCTTACTATGCTAAACATTCTAAGCTTGATATCCCATTTGAAAACTATGGATCTCTAGTTCTTGTTTTACTCATAAAGCAAGTGATTTGGACACTCCAGTAGGGATAAACATTGACTTTCCCAAGACTACTCCGATATGTGCAACGCCTGTTTCAAAATAGTGGCAGAAAGTGACTTTTTGACCCTTTTGTTTACATTTTCTCTCAATCTATCTACTGAGAAGTATGAAAACGTGGATAGCTGAGAATATTAGGCCATTATCTATCCAATTATGGTGAGTTTTTAGTAAAGGGAGCCCTAAGGAAAAAGTGTAGCGCCTAAGTGCTACACATATAGTTGTTTCTGAGTCTCAAAACAGGCTAAAAACTACCAAAATAACAAAAAATTCTCAAAATTTCTTCAAAATTGCCCAGTGAATTCATCATATGATATGTCATTCCATGAGAGATACCTCAGCAGATATATCAAGCTTGTCTTTTTCCTTTTGGCTAATTAGGGTTTCCTTGAGCTCTTTCTTCAATTGCTTGATTCTAACTTGGGATACCATGTTCTTTATGTAGTAATGCATGGCCATGTGCCTTTGCAAGTTATTGTCCCTCCTTTCCTTCTTGAGAAGCTTCTCCAAGTGGCCATTGACCCAGTCGAGCCAATATAATCAGTTTGCATTGATCTCTTTAGAAATTAAGTCATCCACAATGATTTGACCTCTAAGTGGAGAAACTTGTTTTTTTAGCTCAAGGGCTCTCTTGAGACCTCTTGTTCTTGGCTTCCCTGGTGTGCTTTTCTCTTATTTATCCTCTGAATCATTCATCTAAACCACTTCTTTTCCATTTACATCCTCCTTTTTCAAATTTGCTATGTTCTTGTTTTGGAGCATTTGGTTTACTTTCAATTGCATGTTTTCTTATTGTAAGCATGCTATCAAAGCATTTGCCTCTATCAACCTGTCTTACAACCTCTTGATCTCAGCTTCCTTGTCCATTTAGATTTTCTTTGCAATTTTTTCCTCATGACTGTTATCCAAATATGTCACATTGGTTCCTGAATGAGTGAATTCCACATGTTGTGGGAATGCTCTCCGTTCACCTATTGTAGGCTTGACACTTTCAACAATATCTAGAGAAAACACAAGCCTTTTGCCTCTAGAATAAGTCTTAGTCACTTCTTCCCTAAAAATTATCTTGGTAGGTCTTCTTCAAGAAGCTTTCTCTTGTTGTGTTGGTGAGTTTAGAGGTGTTTATTCACTACTACATCAGTAGTTGGAGAAGCTAGGGGAAGAGCTGAAATTGTGAATTCCTCCCAAGACAAATTTACCTGTTCCAAATGATGGAAAACTATAATTTTCACCAAGACATGATGAAATAGACTAGTATGATGATTTTCTCCCATGTTTTGTACCTTGTCTATCATTTTTAAGGCTTTTTTAAAGATAGTAAGGCAAGTTGAGTATCTTTACACCAGTGAAATGCATCAAAATCCTCATGTGGTATTGATACAGTGTTGAATACCTTCCCTTAGATCTAAAATATTTCATGATCAATCTCACAAGAGGGACATATATGTCCAGCAAATGTTTTAATGGAAAAACATGTTTTGGAGTTATCTTAAATGGTGTTTTCAAGTACATATTGTAACTTTGAAGGTCCATCTCTCTTTTCTTAAACCAAGTTTCTCTAGTGTTTGGAATCTGTGTGGTTGTAGATATGACTTCGCTTGAAAATGTGAACTCAATTCCTTCTATAGTCACCTTATCCCTCAACTTTGTGGAAAAAGAACTGGTTAGTTTATCATGAAACCTAAGTTGCTCAATTCTCTGGCAAAAGGTAAGGCAACCTCCATCTTCAAATGATTTTCTGATGAAAGGTGATGATAAGATATCTTGGGTTGAGGTGGGCTCATATCTGATGACCTTCCCTCCTTGATGCCTCTTTTTTTCAGATGATTCAGACTCCATGGAAAACCCTAGCTCTATGGGGAGAAATTAGGGTTTAACTTGTAGGAAAACAAGAGATTCAAATAGCTTGACGAAATTAAGGGAAATGAAAGGGATAGGGAGGTTGTAAATTCTTGGGAAAATTTGGGAGAGTAGTGAAGGATGTTAGGAAACTAAGGAAGGTGGAATTTCAAAATTTCGGTGAGGGAAAGGGCTTTAAAGAGGGAAAATGCAATCCTAGCCTAGGAAAGTGTACTCTAGGCTAGGGTTGGTGTAAAATTCATGAAATTTAGGGATGGGTTTGATAAGGGGTGTTTGGGGATGTGTAATTAGGGTAGGAGGAGGTGTATATGCATTAGGATACAAGTTTTGACCATGGATATCATGAAATCATGAAAATTGTCTTCAAAACCATATGTGATGGAAACGAAACATAGAAACACAACTAAGAGATTACTTGAGAAAATAAGAGGCCACCAACCTAAATTTTATGTGACACAACCTGAATTTAATGAAGAAATCCACTACAAACAAGTTTTCAACTCTATGATGAAAAACACAGCAATCCAAGGAAATGCACAACACAACATGAGGATATGCGTAGTGTTCATAGAAGTTGAGATATGGGTATGGAACGACTAACCTTTGATTGGAAAATGAAAATTTTCTTGGTAGAGTAATGTCCTAGAAAATAAAATGAGCAAACAGAAAGTGATTTGGACTCCTTTATAGCTTGTGGAAATTGATTTTTGCTTACATAAGGTAGTGGACCCACCATCATTTTTCACAACTTGACTAAGTTTGATGTATCTTTGCAATGCAACTTCATAACTTTATGAAATTATTATATTATGAATGAGATAAAAAAAACATGCTCTAAAACCTTTATTGACAACTTGACTTTCACTACTACTTTATGTTGAAAATATCTATAAGAAATGCTAAATTTAGAAGTGCTAAATTTAGTACTACTATAAATAGCATTTCGGGATACCTTCCTATTTTAGTTAGTCCCTGAGCTAAAATAGATAAGTAAAAATTTGAATTTGATCTTACCAAATGTTTGTAAAATAATTAATTAATTCATTATGAATTAATTAGTTGTATAAAATCAAACATGAAGTCTATGTGGGTACATGCAACAGTTTCTCCATTAATTGGGGAATTTATCCATCAGTTAAAGAGATAAGGATGAGTTGTAATATTGAGTTGTAATTAGTTGACTTAGTTAACTGAGTCAAGTCCAGTTAGATTAATTCAAACAATTTGTTTAATTAATGTGAGTTCAGTTAGTTAATGCATGCATACATGCAACTACTGCACTTCAGATAACTGAATATTATCTCATAAATAACTCATGCATGTCAGTTCAGACATAAATCTAGTTGAGATCAGATGGAGGGGCAGTGTAATATCAATTGTTAGAATATTCCATAGTGAATATTACTTGCATGCAAAAGGAATTCTTTCCATGAGGATTGCACAGTTACTTCTTTAGGTTTTGTGAGTGTGATGAGGCCAATTCACACATGTGGCTTCACTGGAACCCAAGAAAAATTGCGCAAGGAAATAAGAGGCTTGGAGGGCTTGAGGAGGACATATATAGTGTCTATCTAGTCTGTGAGCTATGTTCTTTTATTGTAGAGAGAAAAAGATAGCTTGAGAGTTGATTATTTTTGTAACTTGAAAAAGATTTCCACTTGTATGATAATACAAAGATTGGGGTTTTAGGCTAAGTCTTTCCCAGGGTTATTTCTTCTATGTTATGTGTGATTGATTTCTCATTCTTAGTTATATGCATTCTCATTGATTGTGCCCAAATTGATTAAGCTTCCACAAAGTTTATTATAGAAGTAGATCTTGTATTTTGCTTTAGTCTATTGCTTAATATATTGATCTACAATTGGAATTTGTACATGATATTGGAGCAAAGGTGATCAACGAAGAAGAACGGTATACAAGAAGGGAGAAGTTCGAAGTTTGTAGTTCCTGAATATAGAAATCGAGTTCTTATCACATCTCAATTTCACCAATGGCATTCAGTGGTTTAAGACTCGAGTATGCCTTTGATGAAAGCTAGAATTATATAGCCTGGAAGGATTGCATGGAAGCAATATTAGAGGATAATAGTCTAAAGGACTTCATTGATCAAGAAGTCCCCAAGCCGATTGATGCTATTCAACTGGTAGAATGGAATAAATGTGTGGCTAGAGTAAGGAGAATCCTCCTCAAGGGAGTTCGAAACCACATTGTCTCGAGCCTCCATGGGAAGGAGACACCATTTTCTATGTCGAAAACAATGAAGCATCTATATCAGAAAAGCAGCGATTAGAGGAGGTTGGCGCTGAAAGACAAGCTTCATAATATCAAGAGTGAAAAGGGTGACATGATCTCTATATATCTAAACAAGCTCACCACCTATAGGGATGAGCTTGGAAGTTTTACGGATCACAACCGTTGATGATGACATGGTGAGTCTTTCACTCCTCAGTCTTCCTAAGAGTTGGCATAGCTACCAAGACTCGGTTAATGTAAGAGAAAAACTATCAGATTGGGAACGACTTTGGTCAGATCTGATGTAGGAGGAAATAAGAAGAAGAATCAGAGATGGATCCTCATCGAAGCAAGATGATAAGGAAAATCTAGCCTTAGCAAGTAAGGTGAGGAAAGGGAAAGGGAAGGCATCCCATCCCAAATCCAGTTCTTCCCATGGTGGGAAGAAGATTGACAAATCAAAAGTGCGATGCTTTCATTGTCATGAAGTGGGCCATTATGCTACGAATTATCCACAGAAGAAATCTAAGGGTTCCTCAGAGGGATCTGATGGTGAGGCACTGGCCTCACACTTTGAGTTGGATTTCTCGCTTATTGCATGCATGGTTTCATCCATGGTGGGATGTGTGTGGTACCTGGACAGTGGAGCTTCATTCCACATGTCAAGTGACATGAATCTTTTCAGTACCTTGGAGGAGAAGGATCTCCAGATGCAGATCGAGATGGGCGATGATGGAAAGTACTGTGTTTTAGGTGAAGGTATGGTTGTGTTTCAGAGGGAGCATGGAGATCCCCTCACCCTGACTGATGTAAAGTATGTACCAGGTCTAAAGAAGAATCTTGTGTCTGTCACTATGCTAGAAGATAAAGGCTATGATGTAGTATTTACTAAAGGAAAGGTATTCCTGAGGCATATCGGTACTGGACAAACAAAGAGAATAGGGATTCGACATAAGAATCTCTACAAGATGGAGGTAGATGATTGTGTTGCATTGAGTTCCAAAGCTGAGATTGTGTAGAGCTAAGATGTTAGCGAGCTATTGCATAGAAGACTGGGCCACTTGCACCATGGAGCCTTGAAGATCATGCAACAAATTTCTACTGGATTACCCAATGGAAAAATTGAGCATACGAATACATGCAAACGTTGTACCTTGGGTAAGCATACGAAATATTCCTTTTAGGATCGAGACAGTAGAGCTGGAGAAATCCTAGAGAGAGTTCACTCAGATGTTTATGGACCTTTCTCTATAGCCTCCACTACTAAACAAAGGTACTATGTTATTTTTATTGATGATTTTTCTCGTAGATTCTAGATCTACTTTATTCAAAATAAGGGTTATACCTTCTTGAGGTTTTGTGAGTTTAAAGCCTTGGCAGAGAAAGAATCTAGAAGGGAAATAAAAGCCTTGGGTAGTAACAATGGTGGAGAGTGTTAGTGCCTAAATCTACCTCAAGCTGAGAAAGGTAGGTCTATGGTAACATCAAACCACGCTTAACCTGGTAGCTAGCCCTACCAGGCTGGGAGAGGGCTCTCTCCTTGTCAATCTCAATGAAAAATTATCAAGGAAGGCTTGAGATGACTGATATAAAAACTAATTTTAGGCTAGGTATGCTTGCTCAAATATTTTTTTTTGAATTTAATGATTGGTTTCTGGATCAGATGGGGAAGGCAGCTTTGGGTCTAGGAAATGAACACAGAATTGCAGAGGTTTCTGTGGGGTGAGGTAGGTAAGCGTATTAGTAATTTGAAATGAGTGTAATGGTGAGTCTAAAGACTAGTGAGGATCTGGAGAGGGCATGAAAGTGTCATGAGTCCTCTTCAAACAATAGAAAACATGTATAACTAAATAAACCCCAAGGTAAAGCACTGAAACAACAACGAATTCCACCTTTAAACTTGATTCATTTAGTTATGCAAAAAAAGAGAGATGATGGCACACATATATAGAAGATTAGTTGAATTACAAAGAAGAACACAATGCTACAAAATGCTGCAAAACCCTGGTTTATTTCCTTTCCAAACTGCAAAAGTGATGTACAAAGTAGCTCAATGCATCCACAAGAGTCTAACCTTGACAAATGACTAAGAAAGTACAAGATATAGGTATCAAACCACCCATGCTAGACATTAGTGGTCGAATCCATGAGTCTAGGAGCTGCTTCAACAAGATGTAAACTAGGAACTGAAAAATAAGCAGTGGAACAACTTGTCTCCAAAACTATGGAAACTAATTCATTCAATTAAAAACCACCTTAAATTGATGTATCTACCTCCTTCAGTCAATATTCATCATTTTTACATCAAAGTACATCAATTTACATCAATCTACATCATGAATTTGACCATTAGATAGAAAAAGTCAAACTGGTAGAAGACTAGGTGAAATTTTTGAGTTTTGAGTAAAATTGGCAAAATTTTCTCCTATGTGTAGCGCCGTTGATTCTATGCGTAACACTTTTTCCAGGCCCGTTTGAGAAGGCTTCCAAAAGTCAAAATTAGGTGCAGAATAGCTCATTGGAAAGCTTAGTGAGTCTACTTTTTGGGAAAACTTTAATGTTTTGATTTGGAGTCCATTTGCCCCTCCAAAAATGTAATCTCCCAAGACTGCTTCCTATGTGGCAAAAAAGTGGCAGAGATGGCACTTTTTGGGTGTTTTTGGCCCTTTTGGAGGTCCAAAACTTCCCAAACATTTCTGAGCATGAATATTTTTTCATGTTGACTCCAAATATGTAAGCCATTTTTCAAGAATATTCCTCCATCAAAAGCATAGCGCCGGTGGCGCTACGCATCTGCCGGAAAAACCTATTTTTTGCCTCAAAAATTCAAAAATGACAAGAACTTCACCAAATTTCTTGAAATTTGGCATGAGTGATCCTTTTTATGTGCTATGCTAGGAAAATGATGCTTTATCCAAGATCTTGAGCTTTTCTCGCTCTTTTTTGACTTTCAATGCTCTCCTTAACTTGGCTTTTAAGCTTCTTATCCTTGTCTTGCAAATTTTGTTTCGGGCCAAATAGTGATAAGCCATGTGGCGCAACATTTTCTTCTCCTTGTTAACCTTATCTAGCAGCCTCCCAAGGTGGATATTCACTCTTTCCAACCATGATTCTTGGTCAGCCTCTATTTCTTGCTCTAGTGAAGTTAACTTCATTTTCCTTCTTTTTTCCAATTGTCGGTTGTCCCTTATGTTTTGCAGCTCCATGATTGTGTGTTTGTCCTCCAATTTATTGTTCTATTGCTCAAGGTAATTAATGATCCATTTAGCCCTCTCAAGTTCAAGTGATAGGCTTTGGATCTCAGCTTCTTTCTCCTTGATGATCTCATCCTTGAGTCTTGATCTTTGGGAGCCCAAATTAGTGTCCTCTTCCTCAATAAAAATGAAATCCCTGTCTTGGCCTTCAGAAGGCCCTTCATCATGCAATGGTTTTTTTTCCTTTGTCTTGTACCTGCTCTGCTAAAGAAGAAGGAAAAGCCCCTTTCACCCCAGGTGAATATAGCATTTTCCTGTTGTTTGGTGAAGAGAATGAGACCCCTTCCACCACTGGTGGAGATAATACTCATTTGGCAGCTGCAAATAGTCTCATTATGCCTTTCTCATAAGTGACAAACACTAGCACACCTATAGGTTTAGTCTCATGAACATCTAGCTGGTTTGAAGGCCGTCCTTCCTCATAAAGCACTGATGGAGTCACCTGAGGGCTTTTGAATACCTCATGTGCAATGAAAGTATCCCATGAAATATTCAACAAGCTTAGTTGATGCAAAACAAAAATTCTATTCAATGAGAAATGGTAAATTCTACTAAAATGCCAAGGAAGAGGTTTCCTTTGCACATAATGAGCCATTTTATCAATATTCCAGCATATAAAGTATGGAAGATTCATCATCCTCACTCTTGTGAAATGCATCAGTGATCTGACATGGTATGTATATAGACAGGAAAACCTTCCCTCACAAGTGAAATATTTGATGATGAGTTTCATGAGTGGAGCATAAGTATCTTGCCAAAATTTGAAAGGAAAGACCCTATTTATTTGCCTCTCATAAGTAGCATTGATATAAGGCTCATAATGCTCTCTGCCCACATGTTGCCCCTTATTCCACTATTCACCCACATTAGGGATGCCTATTGCTGCTGCTATGGTTTCAAGTGCCAAGGTGAAAGTGACACCAGCTAGGTTCACCTGGCCATTGTGAATATTAAGAACAAATAACCTAGCAAGCTCATGGTGATATTTCACCCTCTCTGCCATTTCACAAAACTGGTAACATGCTTGATGTTTAAAATAGGTTACTGCAAGAGAGCAAGCAACTCTGTAAGAGTGTTGGGCTCCTCTCAGATATGTTTTCCTCCTTTATGTGTTTTTCTTGGTGCATGAGCCTCTTGGGAAGAATCACTGATAGTTTCATCATCCCTTTCATATGCTGAATCTGTTTCCATACTTGCAAATTTGGAGTGAAAAATGATGAGTATGAAGAGATTTTTTTTAAGGTATGAGGGTGAATAGGGTGACTGTTGTTTTTCCTTTTTGGAAATGAGGGTTTGATAATAGTATGACTATAAATGAGGGTTTCATGGTGGAGGGAATGTAATGAGGGAATAGGAAATAGGAATTAGGGTTTTGGGAATGTATAGGGTTAATGTGTAGGAATAATGTATAGGATTTAGGGTTTGGTAATGGGAGTGAGTGCCAATGATTTTGGGAGAGGGAAGTGGGAAGGAATTTAGGGAAATTTAGTGGCAAGGGAAGGGAATGAGATGTCAGAGATAATCAAAGGGAAATTAGCAGCAGAAACCAAAACCCTATGCAACTTTGGCAAGGAAGTTTTAGTGATAGTTAGGGTTTGTTTTTTAGACACATAAATCACCACCAAATATGAAAAATTCCCTTGCTAGACCAGATGTGAGGTTGTACTTACTTGCCAAGAGGTTACTTGTGCATTTGGAGGCAGAGGAGGGCGATAAAAGTTGTTTTGGAGCTCAACCAACAGATGCATAGCACTGCCTCCCAGGTGCGTAGCGCACTTTCTATGCGTAGCGCACGACCAAATTCCAATTCAAAACTTGCGCCAGATGCGTAGCGCCAGGCAGGTGTGTAGCATCGGTGCCCAGATGCGTACCACCACCAAATTTTCGTGATTTTTGCCTGATTTTGCCTCTTTCTCCCACAAACCCAATCTTCTCCTTTTGGCTCACTCTCTTTGCATAAAATGAAGAATTTAAATACAAAGAAGACCTTTTATACCCCTTGGTTTTAATTTTTCATTTACAAACCCACTTTTTTAAAGTCCCTTTCACTTTGCTTTTAAAATTTTTGTTTTTCATTTTGTAGTTTGACTCTGTTTTTCATTTTGCAGTTTGACTCTTCTTGATCACTTGATGAATTGATGCATTGATGTTTTTGTTTCTTGCAAAAGCTGGCGTTGGCAAGGTAACCAAGGGAAGTAACTATGAACTTATTACATATAGAAAAAATTAAAATTACATAAAATTTTATACATAGAAAAATAAAACTCTGGTTTACCTCAAAATAGGGTTTTGAGGAAAAACTCACTTATTGAGCATAATATCATTGAAATTTTGATTTTATGATTTTATTTGACCTTTTCATGTGCCTACTAACCCTTATTGAGATTTTCCATGACTATGGTGGAAAACCCTAGACCTAACGAGACCTAAAACCCTAAAAATGGCTTTTGCAAATGTAATGACAAAAAATAACTGCAAATGACCTGAACTTGTGAAAGTAGGCTAGCAAGTAAAGACCATGAGGGAAATTTTATAATGAACCACTTCCATCAGTTGATCCATGACCTAATGGAATGTAGCTGATCGGATGGGACACCTAAAATGCATGAAAAAAGAGAATTTGATCACTGATGGTGGGATGAAGATACCGACACTAATAGAGAGTATGTCTCCCAAAAGTTTAAAGACTTATGTGTTGTAGAAGGAATTAAATGGGATCTGAAATCACCCCATTACCCCTAGCAGAATGGGGTGTTGAAAGGAAGAACAGATTGCTTGTGGGAGAAACTCGAGTGATGTTGCATGACCAAATCCTACCATTGCATTTGTGGGCTGAGGCATGCAATAAAGCAATATACTTGCAAAATAGAAGCCCACTGTTATAGATCCAAATACCACCTTATGTATTTGTGATTCTTGGTTTATGGCCTAGGGAAACCCATCCTTCCATACTTGGTCCAAATATTAAAAAAAACAGTGTTTTACTCCCTGTCCGCGACTTTTCCCTACATTAAATGCGTGTACACGCGGGTCAGTCTCTACCCAACCCGCGTATATGTCGTAAAACACTTAAAAAAATAAATTTCCTTAACTATGGGCAGAGATCACGGGTTTTACTTGTTGATTACCTATTATTGCCCGTGGTCCAGTTGTTCCCAACTATTTCCCAACTAAAAAACTACTTTGGGAGAAGTATAAAAATACTTCAATGGGAAGGCCTTAAGGAGGAGAGAAAATAGAGAATTACTCTGTTGAGATTATCCCCTGATCAAGTCTGAAGATCCCTGTGCTTCAAGCACTTCCCCAAGTTCAGGAAACCCTTGTTTCCTTGAGAGTTGATATCCTTTCACTTGTGGGAGATATCCTTGTGTTGGTTATGGAAGGAGCCTTTTGAAGACGGGGACTGGACGGACCTGGAGGACGGTTCCGCTTGGAGCCGGAAGAGGAAGACTTAGGTGAACTTTTTCTATGTCTTGATTATAGTTATCTGCAATAAAAGAAACATTGTCTTGTTCCAGATATCAACTTTGTTCATGCATCTGATGCTATTGTTATGGTTTATGTATGAATGACTATTTCAATATATAACTAACCATCTATTTATATGCTATAAATTAATTTTACTATAAGGCTTTATCTATATGCTACTGTGTGTCTTTGAATTGGTTATTTTGCAGGTTCAAAGATCATGAGGAGTTGCAGAGGGTTTTAACCCTGGCTGTAACTACCTGAATGAAGGATCCCTGGGTATCTACACCCTCGCATAGTTTACTTATTTAAGCATTTTACCTGAGTTATTTGCTTGTTTCTTATTGTGAATTACTCTTGCTTTGCTAGGTTTCTGACCCAAAGCCCTAGGGTACTTTATCCCTTAACAAAATCAACAACTCCATTGGGGACAACAATCTTATTGTTCCCAGTTTGGGTTATTTAATGCCAATCAGGGCTCAACTTTTAGTTTTCTTGTTGTGATTGTATTGTCTGCTCTTGTAGGAACTCAAACTTCAAGTCTGATCATTTTCATCAGGCCTTATTTTTGTTTGTTCTTGTAAACTTTTATATACACACCTTTGTTGGGTTACAGAAGCGTATACACACTAGTTTCACTGAACTAAAGCCGTGTATACATGGGTTTCTTTTGGCTGAAACACATGTACATGCAGCTATGTAGAGACATAGTTGCGTATACATTTGTTTTGCATGATTTTTTCAAGTCTTTTTATCTAGAAAGATTTGTTTTTTGGCCTATGTGCTTCCTGAGTGGTCAGTTTCTGTTTTCAGATTTTAGTTTTTCGGTGAGCCTAATTTTTTGAGTTCTCTCCTGCTTTCAAGAGTTTTTGGTCTCAGATTTCTTTACAGTGAGTGTTATCATTTGTGTTTGAATGCACAAGGATTCTTGTAGAGGTTCTTTATTGTTCTGTTTTTTTGGAATAGAAGATTGCTTCCAATCTTTGTGTCAAACTTCATTTTATGGTTTGTGTCAAACTTATTTTTTATGGTTTGCTTGCTTTGCTTCCCATTAATTTTATGGCCATTCACTTCTTCTTACTTTTCGAAAGTTTTTGTTGACAAGTTTGAAAGTGTGCCTTTCCTGATTTCTTAATCAATGTCGCAAAACTCGTTTTGTTGCTTTTGGGTCGTTTAGTGCATCTTGAAACACTTATTTTGTTAAGTTTTCATTTGTGTTGAATTGACAAATTGCAAAGTTTCCTTGTGATTTGCTTTCGATCTTTGAGGCTTTTGTACAATTTTGAGTACTTTCGAAAAGTTGCTTTTATTGCTTTTTTGAAAAAGAAAAGTCCTTCAAAAACAATGTTTTTCTTTTCTTTAGCCAAGTTTTTTGGTTCCTTTTTCATTTTTTTAAAAGTGAATTGTGATATTTTGTGACCTGTCCTTCTTGTTTGGAGAGAATTTTTTGCATTCAAAATTTATATTATCTTCAACACTTAAGTTGGCTCATTAATCATTGTAAACAATTGCTTTCGTTTTTAGAGTGATTTAGGATCTTGCATCTTCATTACACCTTGCATTAAGATAGTTTTACATTGTTAAATCATTATGAATCTTTTTAGTTTTTGCGTGTGTGAAGTGTGTTGCAAGAAAAGAAAAGAAAAAGTTTTCTACTTTCTAAAAGTTTCATAGAACCCACATAGAGATCTCTTTTCAGCGAAAGAAAAATGATTGCATTCCTGTAGTTACTTTTTCTTTGATTTTGGTTGAGTCATACACACATCATTAGTTTCACTCCCATACGCTTGACTTATAATAACAACCACTTAAAATCAAGCGCTAATAAAATAAACTAGAACTTTTTATATTTTCAATAAGTACACCAACAAGTTTTAGGTTATTTAGGGCCTTAGATTAGGCGAGAGGAAAGTAAACTCTCCAAGGCCACTCTAAATTGTCAAACACAGAAGTCCGAATAAAGAGTGAAAATCCAATAGCGTTAGGGAGACTAGGAAAGCTCCATGACTGGGAGTTAAGCACGAGAGTTTTTGAAGATAAGGATGAGAGATACCCCCTCTCTTACTTGTCGGATCTTACCTCACAACTGTTCCACCCAGATTCTGATACGAGTTGGTATCTTTAGTTGCCTATCCTAGGAATCTACATAGGTGGCTGGAGATGGGAATCCCATGGTACCTGAGGTTGACGTTGCATCACATTCAGCAGTACTTCTGGAGGGCACCCTTGCGAAGCTTGGGGGCTTGCATCAGAAAAGGATGTTGTATGGAGGTCAACGTAACTACCTCTGGTACCTTCACTGGTAGGCTTGGGCCATCATTATCCCAGACTATCTTCGGAAGGTCCCTTACTTCACTTTCTTGTATTTTGGTGTCCGGTCCTCATTACCCAGAGTGGAAATACTTGGAAGTTACTTGATTGGTTGTATCTTTAGGGACTTTATAGTCGAGAGCTCTTTTCTCCTTGAATATAATTGGCTTTAGGTATTTTTGTTTAGTCACTTTTGGAATTTACATTCTAAGTGACTGACTTATCACTCCGCTGATCTTGAAAGGCTTTTGATCTTTCATTTGAAGTTGTGGAGTTGCCTCCTCAAAGGCAAAGGTTTTGATTGTGTTTCTATCTTCCTTGAAAAATCATTTATACATTCCCAAAAGGGAAGGATTTGCGAATTAGTTAGATATGGCCAATATTCCTGTGGAAACCAACTAAGGTAACCTCCCAAAAGGGGATCCTTGTGATTTTCGTTTCTTTGGAAACGTTGGTACTTCCTTGATGGCCACCTTGAATATTCTTGGATTGAATGTTGGACTACCAGTTTGGCTATGGTCCACTTTGAATGTTCTTGATGTTCTTAAAGCTTCTTAGATGAATGCTTTATTTCAGGGGCATCACATGGATGTTAATTGCTCATCTTCTTTTAAAGAGAAATCTAATATTCCTCTTTCTCCTCCTTCTTGTAATAAGAAATCTAAAAAGAGGAGAAAGAGGAAGACGAATAGGAATTAATTCTATCCATTCATCTTCAACCTCTACCAATCATGTTGGAGATGAGCCTTTAGCTGCTGCAAGTCATGCTGGGGGCACAAGTCTAGTCACTACAATTCATACTAGAAATTCATCTTCAACCTCTGGCAGTCATGTTGTAGATGAGCTTTCAGCTGCTCAAGTCATGCTAGGGGCAAAATTCTAGTCGCTGCAAGTCATAATAGAAATTCACCATCAACCTGATCTAGTCATGTGGGAGATGAACCTTCAACCGCTATGAGTCACACTGGGGGCATAAGTCTAGTCACTGCGAGGCATACTAGCAAAGAGTCACTAACCTCTGCAAGTCATGTTCGGGACTCTCCACAAACCACTGCTAGTCATGTTGGCGGAATGGAGGTTGATAAGAAACATGGCCTAGAAGTTTTAAACCTAAATTCCCTTGTAAGATATGGAAGGGAGACCATCTTACTCATTCATGCCCTGGTATTCCAGAGGTACAAAGGATATGGTCTGAGTCTGAAAGTTCTTCTACTCCTGGATCTGATATGGTTTCTCATCAATCCCATCAACCATTGGTTGATAATGTGGTAGTGCTAATGCAATCTATGGCTGATTACACTCCTCTTTTGCGGGGTGAAGTGCCTAACAAAAGAGTCTGTTTGATTTCTAGTACAGATTCTTCTGGTATAAGGGGCATTCTGGTTTCTTCAAATGTTCCCCCTCCAAGTTCTAGGAGTGTCTCCTTTGATAGGGATAGTCTTGTTGAGCCTCATCTTCCTTCAGCTGCACCTTTCCAAATAAAGGTCAGAGTTAATTCCACAAACATTTATCGATGTATGGTGGATGAAGGATCCTCGGTAAGTATTATATCCTCTTTGACTTGGAAAGCTTTTGGTTCCCTAAAGTTGTGGACAGCTCAGAGTCAATTGTTAGCCTATGATAGAAGACCTGGTAAATCTATGGGTGTTCTTCCTCAATTGCCTATTACTTTAGGTGGGAAGACTGTCTTAATCGATATGATGGTGTTTGATAGCCCTTTAGACTTTAATATGCTACTTAGGCATGATTATGTCTATGCTATGAATGTTGTGGTGTCTTCACTCTTTCGAGTGACGTGTTTTCCTCATAAAGGGAATATTGTCATTATTGATCAACTTGTAACTGATAATCACCACCCTAATTTGAATTTACTGCAGAATACCCCTTGGTTTGTTCCAAGTGTTCAAATAGGCTCTACCCCACCATGGGTAAATTATGTGGCATTGAATCCTCAATGTCCAATCACTTCTGAGAAGGATCCTTTGACCTATTATTATCCTTCTTGGGACTTGATCCCTGCAGTTGACCGAGAGATTCTTCCTATAGGGACATGGGACCCCTTAATTCCCTCTTTTGATCCTTGTAGTTCTCATGATTTCTTAGAATTTGATTTGCCTTCACAGGAGGAACTCTTTGAAGCCATGAGTTTTTACTACCAAAGGAGTCCTTGGCCTTAGCCTTGCAAGTTGTTTGTCAAGAAGAACTATTATGCATAATCCGCAAGGTTGCGTGGTTCCCTGTACCATATTGTATATATAAGGTACGCATTTTTTAAGTTTTGTATTCTATAACACAAGATTTTATATGAATTTTGTATGTGGGATGTATTAACTTCTTGTCTAGTGTTCCTATTTGTGTTTACAGAGCTTGGAGGATTTCTCCTTTGGAAATTGTTATGGTTTGCCCGTTCGAACAGGTATTGGTTCTCGAAACTGGCATATAGGTTAGGTGTTTTCACCTGCATTGTGCACTTATCAGTGTCCTTTCCCATTTTGGCCTTAGGATCGACCCCACTAAGTTATGATGCGGAACCTTCTCATTGCTTAGAAGTATCATGACTTGTGTGGTAGAGCCTACCTTATCATGGGATAGTACCTTGATGCCACTTGGCAACCATGTTGATTTTTTGTTCTTAGGCTTGGGAGTCCTCTCTAGTCCCACCATGACTTACGTGTTAAAGACTCATTACTCTTTGCTTCTTCACTTCATTCTGGCCTTATACCCTAGAGGCTTCTTTTTGTTGAGTTGTACTACTACATTACATTTTGACCATTTGCACCTTTTGGCATTGAGCCGGCTTCACTTGGACTCGTGTTTAAGCCACTTTTGACCATCTCTTCTGCAAAAATCAAACTTGCAATCCCTTAGCTTCTGCAACTTGACACACCTTCAGACTCGTGGAAGGAACATCCCTTTGGGTGTCCTTGACCAGTTTTGCCTCCCTTTGTTGATCATAGGAATGTTCCCATCCCATGAACTATATCATCTGTTTCACTGAACACTCATTATTTCCACTGTACTATAGCATTCTTTTATTATTTTTCCAGCTTAAAGAAAAAGACAAAAAAATTATATATTCCAAAAAAGAGCTGGAACGGGACAACATTTCCATTTATTGTTGGCAGCTAGAGTCAGTTGTGTCACCCTTGAACAAACCACTCAAAAGAAAGTCTCTCCTCCATTTGGGCGGGATTTAGTTTGACTTAGGTATGCCTTAACCTTGTTATTGAGTTAGTTCTCCTCCAATTGGTTATCTCTTCCAATCTTATGGAGAGTTTGTTCATGCCTCCTCCATGACAAACTTATATAGAATCATCATATGCTGCCATATGGTCATCATTGAGTCGTGCTTTTGTTCAAGGGAAGTAATCTTGAGTCAGCCTCTCTGCAGTGTCTCTTGACCTATTTTTCAGTTGTCCATCCCTGGTTGTTAGTGTCTTGTCTATCATCACATTAGTTATATTGGTCCTTTACTCATGCCGGCTTGAGAAGGTCTCAATTGACTTCTTACTGGTGGGTCTTGTCCTTATCGACAATGACATCTTGCTCTAAGGACATGCCTATAGCCACACCCTAGCCCTATTTTCATTATTGATAGGTCACTTTGTGCTCAACATCGATCAAAATCATGGGTCTTTGACTGAGTAGTTTCCCTTGTGTTCAACATCAACTTACATTATCACACATTGGGATTCGTGCATTGCCTTGGTTTCCATTTGATCCTATTGGTGGATTCCTCACCTCTGTGTCAGCTTTCATTATTGGTTGGTTCAGAGGGTTTCTATTGTGCAATAGCTACATCTTGTGTACATCAGAAATGTACTTCGGTCAGGTTAATACATCTTTTGTCGCCTAATTCCTTCGACATTATTGGCCTACAGGGTACACTGACGCTAGATTGATGAAGGATGCCTTAATGCCTTCCTTCTAACAGATCTTTCCCTATTGACTACAACACATTGCTTTGGGGCAAAGGCCTAGAGTCCATTTGGCAGTACCTTGGGGTTTGCAGTCATCAGTGGCAGATCCTTCATTAGCGACAATGGGAAATCATCATTGTTCCCTAATTGATAGATTCTTATAGGTGTTTGACTTCACCTCATTTATTCACACTTGTTAGATTGTACTGGGTACCTTGACTCTCATTATCATTATCAGTGAGTAGTCTTGCGTTTGCTAATGGTATACATCAATGACCAATAATAAAATGATTTCTCACATGGTTGACTTCAAATCATTTATTCCCATTGTGTAGAAATGTACCATGGCAGTCGGTGAAGACCTCGGGTTGCATCAACATTCTTTGGTTCACTTGGCAGTTTCTCCTATTGTTTCTAGTTGACACCATTCCACATTATATGTTGCAGTCCTTTACAACGACATCTTATATGCTGGTATCCGAGTTGTGATGTAGTACCATCTTATTCCATCATGTTCATTTGGTACTATTGGGATCAATTTTTGACATCAATGATCAACTCCATCTTTCAGCATCATTAAACATTTTCTTATATGTGATATTCAGACATGTACTTATTCGATCGTGATCAAATGATCCATTATGTACTTTCAGTTCCTTATACTTGTATACACAGTGGATCCTCATGTACTTGATATGTGGACATGCTTTACTTTTTCTAATCATGGATATGCCCACCTCAAACAGTTGTTTCTTTCTGATCTTCTTTTGCTAGCTTGGCAGGCTGAAATCTGGTGAGTCCTTCTCGGTGTTTGACAGGTTTCATTTCTGTATACTCAATACATTTCGCCAATCATGTTCCCTTTATGACCTAATATATTAATGGGCATCTGTTATACCTAAAAATACCACCTTATGTATTTTTTATGCTTGGTTTATGGCCTAGGGAATCCCCTCCTTCCAAACTTGGTCCAAATATTCAAAAAACAGTGTTTTACTCCCTATACGTGACTTTTCCCTGTATTAAACATGTGTACACGCACGTTAGTCTATACCCAACCCACATATATGTCTTAAAACACTTTAAAAAAAAAAAATCCTTAACTATGGGTGGAGATCACAGGTTTTACCTATTGATTACCTATTAGTGCCCATGGTCCAACTGTTCCCAACTGTTTCCCAACTAAAAAACTACTTTGGGAGAAGTATAAAAAGACTTCAATGGGAAGGCCTTAAGGAGGAGAGAAAATAGAGAATTACTCTACTGAGATTATTACCTGATCAAGTCTGAAGATCCTTGTGCTTCAAGCACTTCCCCAAGTTCAAGAAACCCTTGTTTCCTTGAGAGTTGATATCCTTTCACTTGTGGGAGATATCCTTGTGTTGGTTATGGAAGGAGCCTTTTGAAGACTGGGACTGGATGGACCTGGAGGATGGTTCCACTTGGAGCTGGAAGAGGAAGACTCAGGTGAACTCTTTCTATGTTTTGATTATAGTTATCTACAATAAAAGAAACATTGTCTTGTTCCTTATATCAACTGTGTTCATGCATCTGATGTTATTGTTATGGTTTATGTATGAATGAATATTTCAATATATAACTAACCATCTATTTATATGCTATAAATTTGATTTCACTATAAGGCTTTATCTATATGCTATTGTGTGTCTTTGAATTGGTTGTTTTGCAGTTTCAAAGATCGTGAGGAGTTGTTGAGCGTTTGAACCCTGGCTGGAACTACCTGAATGAAGGACCCCCGGGTATGTACATCCTCGCATAGTTTGCTTGTTTAAGCATTTTTCCTGAGTTATTTTCTTGTTTCTTGTTGTGGATTACTCCTGCTCTGCTAGCGTTCTGACCCAAAGCCCTAGGGGACTTTATCCTTTAACACCCACACCATATACTGGGGATGAAGACACCTATGGAGGCATTTTCTATTAGGTTGTGTTATATTATTTACACGACTAACCGACGTAGTGAACCAGAGGGTTAAAGGGGGGCAGAGCCGCCGCTTCGTTGTGCTAATTGCATAGCGGGAGGGTCACGGGGGGCCTACAGACCCCCCTGTTCGGGGGGTTTAAGGTGAGTAGGTATCCCCCCTCTATGGCGTCCAAGGCAGCACCCTGGGAATTTTTTTTTTGGACCCTATATTAGGTTGGGAGAACCTACCTATGGTTTTCGGTCCATGGTTTTAGATGCGATGGTTTTCAGTCCATGGTATTGGATGCTTTGACATGTAGAAATATGTATTGTAACATTGAAAGGAATATAATGAAAAATCAAGTTGGTAGTCCCGGTTTTGGGATCCAGGCGAAAATCTTTGTGTATATCTATTTTATGTGTTATGCTCTCGCATTGTTTATTTCTTGTGTTTTAGAATTCATATGCAGGTAATTTCTGTACGGGGTTAAAACCTACATTTGGGATCAGAGCAGTTTTGGCTTCAAGGAGACGCCTTTGTTGCTGATGGATTTCGCTCGAGCCTGTGGTAGACCTTGTTCAGTGGGAGATCTATGAGCTCGATTTTGGTGGTGAAAGAAAATGGCAAGCAATGGAAAGATAGAGATCAAGAAATTTAATGGTCAGAGTTTTGAGTTGTGGAAACTCAAGATGGAGGATCTGTTGGTGGATAAAGATCAGTGGATCATGGTAGATCTGGGTACTAAACCCACAGGAGTGTCCAATGAAGAATGGAAGAAGTTGGATCGGAAGGCAAAAATCATAATACAATTGTGTGTCTCAGATTCAGTATCGTTGAATGTATCAGGGGAAGCTATGGAAAAGGCTTTGTGGGACAAATTAGGGAATTTGTACCAATCTAAGTCTCTGGTGAATAAATTGTTCCTGCGGAAAAAGTTGTATAACCTGAGGATGAAATATGGAGACTCAGTGACAGAGTATCTGAATGCATTTAATACTGTGGTAAGTCAGTTAGCATCTGTTGATATTAAAATTTCAGATGAAGATAAGTGCATCAGTTTGTGTGTTCTCTACTAGATTCGTGGGATAGTCTGCTTATTGCAATAGGTAGCAATGCAACTACCTTGCATTTTGATGAAATAGTCTTAGCCTTGCTGACAGAGGAGATGAGACAGAAAAATATGAAGATCCAGAATGGTGATGCCTTGTATGTAGGAGGACGGTCCTAGAACATAAACAAAAATAAGTCATCGAGTGGGAGATCTAAATCTCTAGGAAAACCTGTAGAGGTGGTGTGCTAGAAATGCGGAAAGGAAGGGAACTACAAAAGCAATTGTAAATCTAAAGCTCCTAACAAAGGAAACGGATCTGAAGAGGCTCCTTCTGCAGAAGCAAAGACCACCTCAGATGAAGGTGGGGAGGTGTACTTAGCTTCTTCAAGTACACATGTAGATCATGAGGCATGGTTGATTGACTCAGGTGCATCCTTTCACTTCACTACCCATAGAGAGTGGTTCTGCGAGTATGAGAAATACGATGGTGGTGATGTCTTCCTAGGGGATGATAGGAAGGCTAGAATCGTTGGTTGTAGAAAAGTAAAGTTGAAGTTGCAAGGTGGAAGGGTTAGAACACTTCCAGGTGTTCTGCATATTCCTGCATTAGCCAGAAATCTAATTTCTATAAGCAAGTTGGATGATGCAGGTGCAAAGACAATGTTCAAGAAAGATACCTGCAAGATGGTTCAGGGAGCACTGGTATTGATGCAGGGAGTCAAGATTGGAACTCTGTACAAGCTGCAAGGTAGCATTATTGTTGATGGGTTCAACAATTTTGTGGTTCCTGAAAGTGGAGTTGAAAATCTAGTGGTCTCTGGAGAGAAGACCATGCTGTGGCATCAAAGGCTTGGACATATTGGAGAGAAGGGCCTTCAAATACTTAACGGTAAAGGTATGGTAGAAGGTATGAGTAATAGCTCTCTGGATTTTGATTTCTATGAAAATTATGTATATGGGAAGCAGAATCGGGTGAGTGTCCCCTCTAGAGGTAAGAGGGTGAAACATATATTAGAGCTTTTGCACAGTGATGTGTTTAGACCTGTGAAGGTTCCATCACTGGGTAAGTCTGTGTACTATGTATCATTTATAGATGACTTATTAAGGGATACATGGATATATTTCCTTGAGAAGAAATCTTAAGTCTTTGATAGGTTTAAAGAATTTAAGGCTCTGGTGGAAAACCAGAAAGAGAATAAAATAAAGGTGCTAAGGACAGATAACGGTGGAGAGTTTTGCATTAAGGAATTTGAGAATTCTGTAAGAAGTGTGGTATAGCGCGGCAGAAGACTACTCCATATACACCTCAGTAAAATGGAGTTGCAGAAAGAATGAATAAGACGTTAATGGAAAGGGAAAGAAGCATGCTCAGTGGTGTCGGGTTAGGACTGGAATTCTAGGCAAAGGCGGTGGAGACAACATGTTACCTGGTCAACAGATCACCTTCACCAGCGTTGGAGAATAAGAATCCACAAGAGGTATGGACTGGTGAGAAACCCTCCCTTTCACATCTGAGGGTATTTGCATGTGATGCATATGTACATGTTCCAAAGGAGAAACGAACCAAGTTAGATAGTAAATTTGAAAAGTGCATATTTATTGGGTATAAGGATGGTTTAAAGGGTTATAAGCTTTTGAACCCAGTAATAAGGAAGGTTGTGTACAGCTGAGACGTGGTGTTCAAAGAGGTGAAAGATGTTATTAAACATGAAGTCCAACCAAAGGAACCTGAGAAGATAGAGTTTGATCTAAAGGAGGAAGAATCAGACTCTACAGCAGAGGAGGAATCGGAAGATGAAGAGCCACAAACTCCAAGTGTGAGAAGATCAATTTGAGAAAGAAGGCAGCCAGAAAGGTATAGTCCATTTGCTTTCTATTCAAGTTTTGCTTTATCTATTACTGATGATAATCCCAGAACTGTAAAGGAAGCAGTAGATTCAGAGGATGGAAAACTCTGAAAAGAGGCCATGGTTGATGAAATGGCATCTTTGCACAAAAAAGAGGCTTCAGATCTGGTGGAGTTTCCAACTGTAAGGAAAACCATTGGCAGCAAATGGGTGTTCAAGAAGAAGACAAATGCATAAGGAAAGGTGGAGAAATACAAAGCTCGATTGGTAGCAAAAGGTTATTCCCAGGTTCCGGGAATTGATTTTGGTGATATTGTTTCTCTTGTTGTCAAGGTAACTTCTATTAGGTTACTTTTATCTGTTGCTGCTCCTTTTGATTTTGAGGTAGAACAAATGGATGTGAAGACAACATTTCTTCATGAGGATCTAGAAGAGGAGATCTACATGAAGCAACCTGAAGGCTTTGCAGTGAAGGGTAAGAAAGTACTAGTATGGGTTAAAACAGTCCCCAAAGATGTAGTATCAGAAATTTGATACATTTATATGTGGAATTGGCTTCACTAGAAGCAAAGCAGATCACTGTGTGTATTTTAAATGAATTGGTGACCGTGTTATTTATTTGGTCTTGTATGTGGATGATATGTTGCTGGTTGGAAATGACAAAGAAATTATCTAAGATTTGAAGATCCATTTTTCCTCCAAATTTGACATGAAAGATCTTGGTGCTGCAAACTATATTTTGGGCATGGAAATGAAAAGAGATCAGACAAAGAGGAAGCTCTGGTTAAACCAGAGGAAGCATGTCGAGACAATATTGCAGAGGTTTAATATGCGGGATAGTAAACCAATGAAGGTTCCTATTCCTGTAGCTGTAAAGTTATCTGCTGAACAGTGTCCCAAGACACAATAAGAGGAAGAGGACATGTCCCGTGTTCCATATGCAAGTGCAGTCGGTAGCCTGATATATGTGATGTTCTGTACTAGACTAGACATTGCACATGTAGTGGGAGTATTGAGCAGGTTTATGTCAAAACCAGGGAAGGAGCATTGGACAACAGTGAAGCGGGTTTTCAGGTATTTGCGTGGCACTAGTGATTATAGTTTGCGCTACCAAGGAAGACCATAATTGGATAGAGTATTGGATATTTATGGCTTTGTTGATGCACACTGGGTTGGAGATCTAGATCAGAGAAGATCTACAAGTGGGTATGTGTTTAACCTATTCGGAGGTGCAATTAGTTGGATGAGTAAGAAACAATCTGTAGTGACTATCAACAACAGAGGTAGAATACATGGCAGCCACTCATGCAAGCAAGGAAGCAGTTTGGTTATAGAGATTGTGTTCAAATATGGGGTTAGTATAGGGAGTTATAAGGATAGTTTGTGATAGCCAAAGTGCAATTTTCTTGGCAAGGAAACCTGCATATCATTCAAAGACAAAGCACATTGATGTTCAGTATCACTTTGTGAGGGATATGATAGAAGACAAAAAGGTGTTGCTGGTAAAGGTGGACACTTTGAAGAATACTGCAGATGCATTGATAAAGTCTGTGAGCTCTGAGAATTTCTCTTGGTGTAGAGAGACAATGGGCATTTTAGGGTTGGAAAAATGACTAAGCTCTCTTGTGGCCCCCTGTGGAAAGAAAACAACAAGTGGGAGAATTGGGTTGTGTTATATTCTTTCCATGAATAGCCCACGTAGTTAACCGGGGGG
>APFE031467059.1:0-24051 GCA_000404065.3 Pinus taeda
GAAGGTGGGAGACGAAATACCATTAATGAGAATAGAGAAGAACGAGGATGAGAGAAGATTGTTGATCCATCTGATCCAGGAGGGGGAAAAACCAAAGGCTTTGAGGATTTTTTGCAAATATTCCTAACTGATGCTATCAAAATCCTTAGATAAATCAATTTTGAGCAACATACCTGGTTGTTTTGACTGCTTGAGAGAATGTATTATTTCATGGGTTAAAATAATCCCATCTGTGATCTGTCTTCCTTCTACATAGCCAGATTGTTCTAGAGATATGATACGGGGAAGTATGGGCTTCAGTCTCGAAGCTAAGACCTTGGAGACAATCTTGTATATAATGTTGCACAAAGCGATTGGTCTGTACTTGTCAGGAGTATTGGATTCCTCTACCTTGGGGATCAATGCTATGAATGTTGCATTCATACCTGGGTACATCCATCTTAGAGTGCGCGATTCTTCCACTACCTGCCAAACTTCCCATTTGATCAGATCCCAGAAGTGCTGAAAAAAGTTTGAAGTAAATCCATCTGGTCCTGGTGCTTTCCCTGCTTTTAGTTGATTCACCGCTGACTTAACCTCCTGAAGACTTATAGGCTTGAGAAGAAGAGTGTTGTGATCTTCAGTAATTAATCGAGGTATATGTCTGATAATTTTGTCAATAGCCTCTGTTCTGTTTATATTAGGTTCTTGATTCATCTTCTTGAAGTAGTTGAGGAATTCTTGTTCTTTTCCTTCATGGGTTTCAATTTTGGTGGCCTGTTCATTGTCGACATAAGAGATTTGATTGATCATTCTTCTTTGGATTGTAGTTTTGTGAAAAAATTTCATATTCTTTTCACCCTCCTTGAGCCATCTGACTCTCGATTTTTGCCTCCAAGAGTTTCGTCCTGTGATCTCTTTCTAGGATTTTGTTTTCCTACATTCTGTGCTAATACAAGACACGTAAACAACCACGTCCCGAGATTTAGCACTATGGCTACCGTGAGGATTCAGTATTTGGAAGGTGGCTATTGGATCCGGTTCATGGAGCAGTCCACAGGTGTTAAATTGTCCCCCGAGATCTAGGAACAACCATGCAAAGCTTCACGTGGTGAAAAATAGAGTTTTATCACTGTAGGACTCTTGAGTTGACCATTGTTTTGTCCACCGTTGACTATGGCCTCTTCTGATGAATTCGACTGAGCCAATAGGACTCGATCCATGTCCATGTCGATTGCAACTTGCCCATGTGGCTCGATTTGCCTAAAGACTCCTGCAATATAGGCTTTGACAAAACAGCAGCAGAAACTTGGGCTGGCTGCGGGAAGTGACAAGATTCTGCAGCTTATAAACAAAAATCTAGTTCAAATAGCAACACAAACACATAGTCAAGAAACCACTTTAAATGCCCTTTTTTAACTAATATGCAATGATACTGATGACTTAGGAGGTTCAGATGAATGGGAAGAAGCTAAAAAAAGGTGTAGGAAAAATGCAAGTTTGGGACTCAACAAGCATTTGTTTGATGGGTTCTATAGTGATGGTGAATAAGAGCTACTTGTTGGGGGCAACAATAGCCCTTTGGCTAGGGATATAGCAGGCATGACAGAAATGTATGATACCATGGAATGGGTGCACTTCTGGGAATAAATACTTGGGTAAGTTGGATTCCCAAAGGCAGATGTCATCATTTTGGTTTAGGAATTTATCCTTACTCCAGCAGTGGAGCTTTAGAATGTAGGCTGGTGAGGCAATATCTTTTATGTGGAAATCCCTATCAGCTAGTGCCAAATGGTCGATGTCCAGGTGAGGGGTTGATAGGGGTCTCACGTCCAGAGATGTTTGGGAAGCCATAGTTAAAAATAGAGGTATGAATTAGGCTTGTCGTTGTTGCAGAAGTAAGTTTTGAAAGCTCTGGTTCAATGAGAGGGTAATTATAGTAGAAAAAGAGGGTTTTTGGGTATACAGGTAAATTACTCTTCAATTAGGAAAATATATTAATTAATTTCAATTAATTAATCTTTAAACTGGATTATACATTTTCAAATTTAAAGAGTTGTTCTAGTTTTCCCAAGAATACCTGGAATTTGGTGGTATGGTCTGTAAACTGGTTTCAATGGTCACTGTAGAGGGTATGGTTGCTTTAGCTGTGAATTGGATGCTTGAATTGGGTGTCCAGAGTTTCTTCAGGCAGTAGACACTGGTCAATTGTAGTTGCAGAGGTTCAAGGTGTCACATTGAGCGACATTCACAGTGAAAATGAGAGAAAAGGGTAAAATGGGGCTTCTCTGGCCTTTTAACCGTCAACTATGGTGAAGTAAAATTATAAGTGTGGACACGAACGAATTCCTATAGCCCGATAATGTGTCTAGCCACAATAGATACATTCTATGGAAGATTCCCTTAGGTTAGAATCAAACAAGAGGGACTACCTCTTGGTTTCTTATCATGTTTGATGATTTCCTCGCTTGCTTGCTCCAGCGATCTCTCGCTTCCTTCTTCAATCTCCTGAAACAAGTAAACGACAACAATACACAAACATAATAATAGATAAATTGAAACTCAACCTACTTAATGAGTCAAGAAGCATTAAGACACGAATATGTAGTATTACAAAACATGTAGGAAATCAATTGATAGTTGCATATATTAATATTCGAAGAGAGATTACAACCATTCATCTTGACATCACAGTCTTCCTCTGACAAGATCAGGTTCCCACACACTTCTGCTAGCACTTCATGAAGGTTTCAAACAACAATAGTTTAAAGACTCTTCCCTTTAGGCTTCACTCCAAACCAAACACACTTCTCCCTCACACAATTAGATGGCTACAACTAGTAATATCTTGCTTGTCTAGTATATTTACACTCAGCCGAAACTCTAACTCTGATTTTCACACTAGTCACTAGTTTGTGCTTGGGAAGAAGGGAGGTTTATATAGAAAAGAGGGATGGGAGATGGATCCTCTTCTCATGGGAGAAGGAATTATCCCATGAGGTAGTTCCATCATTATAGGGGAAAGGAGCCCAAACTATCATCCTTGACCCAATCCAGCCAAACCATTTACTAGACTTTCGTTACAGAGCTTCTAGAGATGGAAGCTTCTGCTCTAATTTAAAAAAATTTCCATAAAAGGACCAACATGAATGGAACAAAACTCAATCACATTGATCAGTGTGGGAAATAGTGCTAATATCTTCACATCGACAAGGGGAAGAAAAAGGTCATTAGCACCAGTCTTGTAAATTGGGCAAAATAGAAGTTTCATGGGAAATGATGCAAAAGGGAAATGATCTGCTCATCAAGAGGGACATAATGGGAGTTTCTCCATGAAGCCAAAGCATGCGGGGTTCAATGTAGAGGTCCTCTAGGATCAAGGAATGGGGAGTATGGGGACAGTGAAAAAATGTTGTGTAGCAGATGCCTCCTAAAGGGTGAAGGCCGAGCCGGATTTGAGGGATGAAATGTATTATAAATCAGTGCGGGGAACTAGTCTGTCATTGAAAAAAATGAAAGCAAGTACAAATACATATACATAAGCTGAGATCTCTATCAAATGATACATGAAACGTGGCATGGATGCAACCACCCAGAGAATGATCATGTAAATGGATCCAGGTATGGGCGCAGCCGTCCGTGAAAGAGAATCATAATGAAACCAAGGTATGGTCACAACCATCCAATAATAAGAAGGATCACATATGGTAAATCATGGCTTGGTCACAACCAGCCATATGAAAGAGACATGCATATCATCATATCCATTTCACACCACTTCGCAACTTGGACTTTTGTGATCCGAGTCTAGGGTCTTGTGTTCCAACACGACCTGATCAAAGTACAGATCCTAGCATGAGAATAGATGTATTGATGTTGAACATGCTACAAAGTCGCTTGATTACTAGTCAATGATGTAAACTGTTAACAAGCACGAGAGAAACCACCAATAATGACAATGGCCCTCAAGGTAATATCAGCGCAATTCACGGAATGTGAATGCAAGAATGAAGTTGAACACCCATGAAATCACTTGATCAAAAGCCAATGATGTGAACTTGTCATTGAGTAAGAAGAACTTGCCATTAAGGCATTCAAGCTCTAAGGTACTAAAATGGAGTCTCTCGATCAACTTCTCAGATAATGAGTTGATGTCGATAGAAAGTGACCGTGTTGAAGGAGGGTCATAATGAATCCCACATCATTGATGCGAGACGAGAGGATGCAAAAATGCTTTTGGATGATACAGAGAAACACATGTAAGTGTAACTGTAAAAGGACAACTCTTGAACATATCGGCGACACAACTGGAAGTTTGGTAGTTTTTAGATCCATAGGATCGATGGTCATGATGACACGGCAGAGATAAAATGGAAGGAAAAAATGAATGGCCCAAACCCAAGAAGGTCAACAATACAAAGGATGATATTCCAACCTGACATGAAGCAAAGAGTGTCATGTTCAAGAGTAAGCTGCTAACATGATTAATAGATTTCCAAATTCTCCACCACCATTTCTGGCAAGTACCCCAATTATTTTTTAATCAAAAGCTTGAAGAGGATAGCATATTCTTGTTCTATAAGTTTAGTCAATTGAATAAAAACCTTTCTTTTCCCTACAATAGAGATTATCCCAAATACTTAAACTAGAGGAAGAAAGATACAAAGAAAATCATACACATGCCAAGCATTCAAAAATTGTCAAATCTTGGTTTGATTCTAGTTCAGTTGGTAGCAAAGATTTTCAAATTGGCGACTTAGTACTAAAATGGGACAAAGCCCATGAAGAAAAGGGAAAGCATAATGGAATTCAGCTTACAGAAAAAAATCATTCCATCTACCTTTATTTTGCAAGATCTTCAAGGAAGAAAAGAGTCTCTTCCTGTAAATGGACTGATCCTGAAAAAATATTTTTCGTGAAAGTTCATTAAGATTTTTGTAAATATGTAAAAATCACATGTACAATTTGGTGTGCTACTTTAGTTTATCTATCCATGACTTCTTTTTTTTTCATACCATCTTTCCTTTCCTTAGTTTTGTAAGTTGGGTGCTATTTCTCTGGCTTTTTTATTGTGCTATCTTAATTCTCTATTATACGTGAAATTTTTTCTTAAAATGAAATAACCATTGAGATGATATTACTATGATTGTTTTTAGGTTTTCAAAACAATAGAGTCCCTGATTATAGTTCTTTTTGGTTTACTTGTCATTATTTTGTGAACTATTCTGAACCCTTTGTTCATAAAAGAAAAACATTCTTATCAACAACTGCCTCAAATTAATCAACTTTTGATATACAAAGTCAATCAAGCAGCGATTAGTCATCTAAAAATTTTCTTCCATCCCATATCTTAAGGAGTGGAATTGCCTCCCCATTCATTAATTAAATATATTTAGAGTGTAATTCAAAAATATAAGAAATTAATTGGAAGATAGGAGGTCTCATGACGATTCGACCTACCATGATCATGGGTTCTGATAGTAGTGACATTACCACATCTGGTCACCAAGGCAGTGTAACGGCTTGTATCCATATGACTATAAGATAAGAGGTCTCATCATGAGATAACATTTTCATTCTTGTTAGGTCTTGTGAATGGCATTGCCAACATCTGGTCACCAAACCATGACAATGGCTTTCAACTAACTTAATTACAAAAAAAAAAATTGCCTCAAATATAATTACTCTAAATACTCTTTATAATGAATGGGATACTGGAATTTCCAGGGCTAAAAGGTAACCCTATCAAGTCTATAGACACCTTCTGGAAACAATGACTCTACCTTTCATATTGATGTTTATTTTAAATGCTAAACTCTCCTTATTACTTTGCATTGTCAAAGATGACTAACACTAGAGATCTACTGTTGGTGATGCATGTTTTTCTATCATTACATATTTTATGGGGAAAACACTTATAAGTTCGTAAATAAATGACAAATTTTCATGGTTTTGTGTATCGGGGAAACTTTTAATAGGGGATTTGAATTCTAGCATTCTTATATCGTCTAATCCCTTTTCCTTTTAAACAAAGATAACTGTTTCATCTAGTGTATCACCAATTGTTCTAGCAAACAACAACCCCATTAATTTTTAATCATAATAAGAATAAGGACCCTTTTGTTTATTTTATTGTGTATTTCAACCTTTAATAAACACCTTTTGGGCCCTAAATGTGCATTTCAATAATAACATATTCCTTTAAGAGAACCACCAAAGCCTCAACCAAAGTCTTCAAGACCTTCGAAAAGGCACAATTTCTTTAAGTTACTTAGGCACCCTCGTACTCGGAACCTCATAAGCCTATAGATCTTTAATAATTAAATTTTAAAAAGTTATGGGTGTGTGGGTTTTTGGGCTACACGTCATCACTTACTTTAATGACATGCTCAACAAGTTATCTCACACTCCCGCTCGTTTAATAATATTTGTGTATAAAGAAAAGGTCCCACTTCCGCTTTTATGAACAATACTATTACTCTACGCTAAAGGCCCGCAACCTTGAAATCCCATAACAATTTCAAGGTTCAATTATAAACACCTTACGGGAATCCAGACACCTAGGTTCCATATCACCCTAATGTGCACGTAAGTAATATGGCCTACTTTCCCATTCAAACATGTTTTCTCTTTGTTTTATGATATATGGCCACTCTCAACTATAATAACGTACCTACACAAAAACCTGCACCATTTTCTAATTACCAATTTATAAATACTTACAGGTATCTTGGCTTTTGAGTACTCCTCTTTCTTATATAGGCATCCCACACCTTTTTATTTCATCACAAAATTCTCCCCTTCCAGGCTATTATATCACTCTTACTCCTCTATTGCGTAGATACCCAGAAAATTTAATTAGTTATAATCCTTATGGTCTCTTTACTACTGAGTTGTGACATGGCATCCTTCATGTGGCCCCTCGTCTATTTCTTGTCCAACGAGTTTAACATTTTATTTATGGGTTGTGACGACATGTTCATGGTTGAAAATTAGTTATTTAACGAGTTTAAATTATCATTTTAGAATTCGATTTTACTTTTTCCCGTAATAGCTCTGCTATTTTAATTATTCTTCTCTTCCTATAGGAAAGATTTGATTCGTATCATCGAGATGAAATGAAGAAGGCTAAGGAAAAGAATAAGGCTCATGTATATAAACCTCTTGGTCGATACATAGGAGTAGTAGATGAAAAGCTTACGGGAACAGTTCTCTTCATCCATATAGTTTGTACCAGGGATGCAGGGTATTCTTTGTGGGAAAACATTTACAAGTACTTTGATTATGAAGGGGCTCACATTGCAGTGAGTATAATTGTAGTGGATGATGAAATGGAAACTTTAGAGACAACCCATTAGGATGCAACAAATTCCTTCTTGCATAGAATTGGAGTAAGGATCTGGCTTTTTCCATACACATGGTTAGATGTGTAGTGGAGAATGTGAATATCATTGAGAAAAAGTTCTTACACAAAAAGGAACCATAAGTGGCTCATTATCAGCAAAGGACCTTTAGGCCATTTACCATTTGTCGGAGCCACAATGCATCTTCAACAAACAATATGTGTAGGACTTCATCAAGAAGCACAAGGAACTTGCAGATTCTATTAGGGATTGGAGAAAATACTCCAACAAACACAAAGCAAAGGATAGCAATGAGTACTCTACAACTTCGCTTTCAACTCCATTTAGTCAAATTGACGCCATGTTGTGAATATTGTAAGAATATACCAATGTCTCCAAGTTTCCTAATATTTGGGTCTCCCTAATTGATGGGGCTTCTTATGGCTATATTTTTTATTGGGCCACCATATTATCCAATAACGTAGCCAGGCATGTGTTGTCTTCCCACTCCTCCCAGAGTATTTCTCATAACAAAATCCCCCCATTTTACATGTTATATTACATTATGGAATGTTTATGCTTTTGTCTTGATTTCCTAGCTATGGGATGGAAATGGACCCTCTCTTACCATTTACTAATTAATATTTATCATAGTGTACTATGGGAATCCAATTAATTTGACCATTTTGATCAAATATGCCACTGGGTCATCATCCCTATCTATGAAATTGTATTTGAAACCAAGACTTCTAGAATGTCTCCGGAAGCCATGGAAAACCACAAGAATATTGGGAATTGGTTCAATGAATAACTATTTACATATATCATAGTTTTGGGTAGCTATGCAGAACCTAGTTTATTGCCCCCTTACATTATCAACAAGCTTTTATGTAGGGAAATAACTTACCAGACAATAGGCCATGGAATCACCAACGAATTTCAAAGACAGTAACCAAATTGTTTGGCCTCAGTTTCCCCTATCTTTTGGTATTTTCTCCTTGGCCAATTATGGTCATGTAGAGAAAGAGTTGTGACCTATTGAACCATTGAAGCTAGCCACCAACCCGACTAGGGCATATAACCATAGTGGAGTAGAAAAACAGGTTGCCTTAGGCTCTAGTATAAAAATGCATCATCACGAGTGTTAGCGCTTGAGATTTCACCTCAGGCTGAAAAGGCAAACCTCAAGGCAACATCAAACCATTTCACCCCGTAGCTAGCCCTACGGGGTATGAGAAGGCTCTCTCGGGTTAAACTCGGTGAATTTGTCAATAGGATGAGTTGACCAATTAGGAACAAGGATTTTAGGCTAGTAAACTGATAAGGGGGGGTTGATTTAAAGTTTTTTGGGGTTTTTCTGGGCTGCTTGGGCAAAATCACAGCTTCAAACAGAGAAATATAATGAACAACACAGGTTGACGACTGAGGCAAGGTAGGCAAGGAATTTAGCACCAAATCTAGATTTTAAATGGGATGGCAAGACTGGTGAGGAGCTGACAAGGGCAAACAATAACTTGGAATCCTTGTCAAACAGAAGAAAACATTGAATTGAACAAACTTATAGGTAGAGCATATAATACTATGAATTCTACCTAAACACTTCATTTGCTCAATTAGAAATGATCATGAAGTGAAATAAACACAACAGTTTACATATGAGACAAAGGGAAAACTTATGCTAAATTAACATACCACATGAATCTCAGAAATTAGAGCTGTGAAATTTCATTAAAAATCTCTGTCATAGACTATACAATGAAGCTCAGTTTCTCCTCCAGCTCTCCGCACTCAGAAACTCCCCCTCCACTTACAAATAAATTTTTAATATATGAAACAAAACACAGCTGGGGAAAAACCCTCGACCCCAAGACCCGGCCTTTCTTTTTATCATTACAAACAAAATAAACTTAAAAAAAAAAAACAATCATCGCTTCCTGAAGAGAGAATAGCGCTCTGTCCACTGAAATCTGTTGATGATTTGGCTAATTTCGAGGCAAATCTGGTGCTAAGATCTCATAGAATCAGGGCTACGGATCAAAATAGGCAAATGCGTTTCTTTTGAAATCCTCTGCTGGCTAATTAAAGGATGAATGCTGGAGCGCAGATCCTCATAGGATCAGGATTGAAATCAAATCGCATTCTTTGGCTATGATAGATAGCACGAAATCCTCCATTTGCTATTAAAGATAGAAAGCTTTTCATTATTCCAGCGTGAAGACCGAAATAGGCAAACGATCCTTGACTGCCACTTTGCAACTGCTCTCAATTTCTGGAGATACGTTCTGCTGCTTTACTAAAATACGGGTCAAACCGCCACATAATCAAATGCACCCATAACACAATAACTGCCACCTAAGAAATGACCTCTGTATCGGTTGGAGTCGTAAAGATTTTGTAACATGAGGGCCGCTGTAATCTAGCCACTTTGCAATGTCTGGCAAATAGACCCAATTGACACCACCGTGATGCCATGATTTTAAAAGTTTTCCAGCGATCAGCACAAGGATGACAGCTAAAAACTGAAAAGTGCTAAGTGGAGTCCAATGAAGCTTTGAAGGATCAATAGACTACTTTGTTTTTTGAAGTGCTCTTCATATGTTCCTCAATCACCGTCGCTGAAATAGAGATAATGTATTGTCCCTTGTAGTACCCAATCAAGTTCAGCGACTGCAAAGTGTTGATAATATCATCACTGCGAATGGCAGTCATGGAACTTAAATCCTTAATAGACAAATTTCCTCCATGGTCGCGGAGGACTTCCAGGGGAACTCTGCTCCAATAACTTCTAAAGCTAACCAAGTGTTATGAGAAATCGCCCATAGCCTTTTCGCTGCAATGGTGGAAGAGTCAAAATACACGCCAAATTGTAAGACTCTACGGAATATTTTTCCTTGGAAAAGTATCCAACTATTTGATGTCCATAATTATCCAGCTCTGTTAATATGTAAAACAGGAAAGAGTCTACATCATAGTAAAGCGTCTTGTGGTCAAGGAAAAGTTTTGCAGGAAAGCATAGATTCTGACCATACAATTTACTCTTTTGACCATCCATTTCAAACACTGAAAGGGTTTGCAGGCTCCCTCCCTTTTCAGACAGTTTACTCTGTCCGCTGGTTGACTCACCATTCTGTTTATTATCAGATGGAACTGAAGATTGCTCAGCAACAACAGTCCTGTATATCTCATTACCTGGTGGGTGTCTATAGCAATATTTCATCATGTGGTGCTTATATGTTATTCTCTTCTTCATATATCTCAAGCAAAATTCACAAATATATAGCTTGTCTACATTTGAATATTCTTCAGGATATGGCGAATAATACCGTATCAATCTCGTATTTCCCAAGCTCCACAACCTGGAATGTTCTTGACTTTAGTTTTTCCTTCATGCTCCTTTTCAAGATTTTGGTCAATGGGTGAGAGTTCCTCTAGACCCTTTTGCACATTGTGTATCTCATCATAGCGCCTCTGTAGATTGAAATAAGTGAAATCATAAAGGTCACAATCAAATATGCCACCTAGAGAAGCCTTCTCACAATCTTTGCACTACTGAATTGCTGCATAATCCAGTCTACTGATCACTTGAATTTGCAATCCCCATCATATTCAACAAATTACGATCTTCTTTGAATCGCTCCAGCACTGTGCCTTTCACAGCATTTAGAGTTTCCTGATCATTTCCTTTAACAACTACTCCCCAACATTCTATGACTTGAGGGAAAAAGGTTGCTGTTTTGGTCAAGCGGGGACCTTCATATGTAATAGACTCAAATGAATAACCCCAGTCAAACGATTCCGACAAAAAGAGTCTGAAATGTTTTACTTGCTCACCAAAACCAAGACCATTAGGAACACTCGCTGACATGAAATTCATAGCACACCACTGCATATTGCCATTAGCCCCTGTAGGTCGATATAAGGTTGCCTTTGGAGATAGAGTGAAAGAAAGGACTTCATGTCACCATAGAAGTTTCTGTGTCTTTCCCATGGCTGAGAAGCATAACCTCCATAGATGTACCCTTCTTTGTCCTCGACCAGCAATATACTTGGTCCACGTCCAACTGCTAAATTTCCAATGAAAGTGTTGAAGCTGAGTCCGTGAACAGAGTTGTAATATAAAAGAGCCCACACCTGTGCTTCCTCTTGCTGAAGGGCCCCAGCTATATGCCGTGCATATTCTTTCCTCATAATGAGCAAACTAGGATTCATGTTCTCGTCAATCTGATCAAACTTGTCAATGTACACATCCTGCAAAGTGCGCGTGCTGCAAAACTCATCTGTCTGGATGGTCGCTTGAGTTGGCTCATACTGAGTCAAAATAGGCATCTTCAAATGGAAACCAGGTTCAGTAATTCTCTTCAATAGAGCACCGCCTATCCAGTAAGCACCAACATGTCCTTCTAGAACTTGGTGCAGAATACGAAAACAAGAACTGACAGTTGAGGGCATTATCCGTTATCAAAGTAAAACCAATCACCTCGGATCATATTCCTCTGATAAATGAACAGCAGGGCATTCCCAGTGCTAATACAATCATCTAATTCAATAGCTGTGGCAATGTAATTTGTTTGGGATTTCCAGTGAGACTTTCTCCAAATAGCTTTTTGCCTCTGATTGCTGATGATATTCTAAATTGTGCTTGTGCAGGGATAGGAGCTTTGAAGTCGCTGCTGCCTTTTGAAGAGCTGAAGAATAAATTACATAATCTAAAAAGAAACATTTAAATGATTTCTTCTTCAAAACCCTATTTTGAAGAAGAATCAATCTCTGACATGAGACGGAGTCTAACATTGGCTCCATTTGGGATGGCAGCTGCAGCTTCCTGGAGGTGCCAAGAACCGCAGAACTTTGGGAGAGCAGACAATGCCTCCACTATTGGGCGATGGAGTCATCATCAACACAACTCTTGACTTATTTTCAAACTGAAACTGAACTCAAACAATCGTCAAGCAAAGTAAAACCAGATGCTGCCCTTATGGCTAGCTTATTTATTTACAAAACCTACTATAATCTATTGTACATATAATAGATCAGGTTATACTAAAATGCCAAATTAACCATTCAAGTAAACCTGGAAATGAAGCCGCTTGAGAATGCTGCCACGAAGTCACAGATGCAATTGCTGGCAGCCCTTCATGCTCATAATGACCCTGGTCATGGAAAATACAGCCTGATCTATCAATCAAACTGCAAAATGCCTCCATATATGCCGCAATAGGATCACGGAAGCCGGACTCTGTTGGCTGCCCCAACTCTATGATGCATACTTCGAGCTCCACATTGTCAATGTATACCTCTATAGGCAAGTCTGTTATTGTTTGTTGTGAAGGAGGAAGGATTTCAAAGAACGTTTTAGGGTCTTGGAAATCATAAGACTGGATCTGCTCATCTAAATCTTGAATCTCCTTCTCGATTCTTTCAACAAGTAACTCACAGACGCTAGGATGATAATTCAGAGATTTCAAACATTGAAGGAAAAAACTTAAAACTTCTTCATTAATTTCAATATCCACTAAGCATTCTCTAAATTTGTTTAGAGCTTCACACAGTGAAGGGTTTGCCACATACCCTACCATTGTATGAGTGAATCAACAGGCACTGGAATGTCTGGATCGAGTTGGAGTCGCGAGGTGAATGATTCAGCCTGCATAAGTGTCTGACTGCGGTCCACCATCAACATCAGATCTACACCTTGATTGCATGTACCGGGACAAAACAATCAACAAGTTGAATGTCTTCCCCAGTATGGTCGCCAATATGTTAGCGCTTGAGATTTCACCTCAGGCTGAAAAGGCAAACCTCAAGGCAACATCAAACCATTTCACCCCGTAGCTCTCTCGGGTCAAACTCAGTGAATTTGTCAATAGGATGAGTTGACCAATTAGGAACAAGGATTTTAGGCTAGTAAACTGATAAGGGGGGGTTAATTTAAAGTTTTTTGGGGTTTTTCTGGGATGCTTGGGCAAAATCACAGCTTCAAACAGAGAAATATAATGAACAACACAGGTTGACGACTGAGGCAAGGTAGGCAAGGAATTTAGCATCAAATCTAGATTTTAAATGGGATGGCTAGACTGGTGAGGAGCTGACAAGGGAAAACAATAACTTTGAATCCTTGTCAAACAGAAGAAAACATTGAATTGAACAAACTTATAGGTAGAGCATATAATACTATGAATTCTACCTAAACACTTCACTTGCTCAATTAGAAACAATCATGAGGTGAATGAAACATAACAGTTTACATATGAGACAAAGGGAAAACTTATGCTAAATTAACATACCACATGAATCCCCGAAATTAGAGCTGTGAAATTTTCATTAAAAATCCCTCTGCCAAAGACTGTACAATAAAGCTCAGCTCTCCTTCAGCACTCAGAAAAAATTCCCCTGACTAACTTACAAATAAATTTTTAATATATGAAACAAAACACAGCTGGGGAAAAACCCTCGACCCCAAGACCCGGCCTTTCTTTTTATCATTACTAACAAAATAAACTTAAAAAAAAAAAAAAAAACAATCATCGCTTCCTAAAGAGAGAATAGCGCTCTGTCCACTGAAATCTGTTGATGATTTGGCTAATTTCGAGGCAAATCTGGTGCTAAGATCTCATAGAATCAGGGCTACGGATCAAAATAGGCAAATGCGTTTCTTTTGAAATCCTCTGCTGGCTAATTAAAGGATGAATGCTGGAGCGCAGATCCTCATAGGATCAGGATTGAAATCAAATCGCATTCTTTGGCTATGATAGATAGCACGAAATCCTCCATTTGCTATTAAAGATAGAAAGCTTTTCATTATTCCAGCGTGAAGACTGAAATAGGCAAACGATCCTTGATTGCCACTTTGCAACTGCTCTCAATTTCTGGAGATACGTTCTGTTGCTTTACTAAAATACGGGTCAAACCGCCACATAATCAAATGCACCCATAACGCAATAACTGCCACCTAAGAAATGACCTCTGTATCAGTTGGAGTCGTAAAGATTTTGTAACATGAGGGCCGCTGTAATCTAGCCACTTTGCAATGTCTGGCAAATAGACCCAATTGACACCACCGTGATGCCATGATTTTAAAAGTTTTCCAGCGATCAGCACAAGGATGACAGCTAAAAACTGACAAGTGCTAAGTGGAGTCCAATGAAGCTTTGAAGGATCAATAGACTACTTTGTTTTTTGAAGTGCTCTTCATATGTTCCTCAATCACCGTCGCTGAAATAGAGATAATGTATTGTCCCTTGTAGTACCCAATCAAGTTCAGCGACTGCAAAGTGTTGATAATGTCATCACTGCGAATGGCAGTCATGGAACTTAAATCGTTAATAGACAAATTTCCTCCATGGTCGCGGAGGACTTCCAGGGGAACTCTGCTCCAATAACTTCTAAAGCTAACCAAGTGTTATGAGAAATCGCCCATAGCCTTTTCGCTGCAATGGTGGAAGAGTCAAAATACACGCAAAATTGTAAGACTCTACGGAATATTTTTCCTTGGAAAAGTATCCAACTATTTGATGTCCATAATTATCCAGCTCTGTTAATATGTAAAACAGGAAAGAGTCTACATCATAGTAAAGCGTCTTGTGGTCAAGGAAAAGTTTTGCAGGAAAGCATAGATTCTGACCATACGATTTACTCTTTTGACCATCCATTTCAAACACTAAAAGTGTTCGCAGGCTCCCTCCCTTTTCAGACAATTTACTCTGTCCGCTGGTTGACCCACCATTCTGTTTATTATCAGATGGAACTGAAGATTGCTCAGCAACAACAGTCCTGTATATCTCATTACCTGGTGGGTGTCTATAGCAATATTTCATCATGTGGTGCTTATATGTTATTCTCTTCTTCATATATCTCAAGCAAAATTCACAAATATATAGCTTGTCTACATTTGAATATTCTTCAGGATATGGCGAATAATACCATATCAATCTCGTATTTCCCAAGCTCCACAACCTGGAATGTTCTTGACTTTAGTTTTTCCTTCATGCTCCTTTTCAAGATTTTGGTCAATGGGTGAGAGTTCCTCTAGACCCTTTTGCACATTGTGTATCTCATCATAGCGCCTCTGTAGATTGAAATAAGTGAAATCATAAATGTCACAATCAAATATGCCACCTGGAGAAGCCTTCTCACAATCTTTGCACTACTGAATTGCTGCATAATCCAGTCTACTGATCACTTGAATTTGCAATCCCCATCATATTCAACAAATTACGATCTTCTTTGAATCGCTCCAGCACTGTGCCTTTCACAGCATTTAGAGTTTCCTGATCATTTCCTTTAACAACTACTCCCCAGCATTCTATGACTTGAGGGAAAAAGGTTGCCGTTTTGGTCAAGCGGGGACCTTTATATGTAACAGACTCAAATGAATAACCCCACTCAAACGATTCCGACAAAAAGAGTCTGAAATTTTTTACTTGCTCACCAAAACCAAGACCATTAGGAACACTCGCTGACACGAAATTCATAGCACACCACTGCATATTGCCATTAGCCCCTGTAGGTCGATATAAGGTTGCCTTTGGAGATAGAGTGAAAGAAAGGACTTCATGTCACCATAGAAGTTGCTGTGTCTTTCCCATGGCTGAGAAGCATAACCTCCATGGATGTACCCTTCTTTGTCCTCGACCAGCAATATACTTGGTCCACGTCCAACTGCTAAATTTCCCGTGAAAGTGTTGAAGCTGAGTCCGTGAACAGAGTTGTAATATAAAAGAGCCCACACCTATGCTTCCTCTTGCTGAAGGGCCCCAGCTATATGTCGTGCATATTCTTTCCTCATAATGAGCAAACTAGGATTCATGTTCTCGTCAATCTGATCAAACTTGTCAATGTACACATCCTGCAAAGTGCGCGTGCTGAAAAACTCATCTGTCTGGATGGTCGCTTGAGTTGGCTCATACTGAGTCCAAACAGGCATATTCAAATGGAAACCAGGTTCAGTAATTCTCTTCAATAGAGCACCGCCTATCCAGTAAGCACCAACATGTCCTTCTAGAACTTGGTGCAGAATACGAAAACAAGAACTGACAGTTGAGGGCATTATCCGTTATCAAAGTAAAACCAATCACCTCGGATCATATTCCTCTGATAAATGAACAACAAGGCATTCCCAGTGCTAATACAATCATCTAATTCAATAGCTGTGGCAATGTAATTTGTTTGAGATTTCCAGTGAGACTTTCTCCAAATAGCTTTTTGCCTCTGATTGCTGATGATATTCTGAATTGTGCTTGTGCAGGGATAGGAGCTTTGAAGTCGCTGCTGCCTTTTGAAGAGCTGAAGAATAAATTACATAATCTAAAAAGCAACATTTAAATGATTTCTTCTTCAAAACCCTGTTTTGAAGAAGAATCAATCTCTGACATGAGACAGAGTCTAACAAGGCCAATGGCTTATAAACACCTTAGTCATTGTCTCTAAAGGTACATACCCACCCAGGTGTTCCCTGAGTATGACCTTCTAGGACAATTCTTGTCTTGGGTTCCCAGGCCTCAAAGAATATCGCTCCTCTTGCCTAATCTTGTCTTGGATGCCCTACACATCCTCAGAGAGCATCACATGCCAAACGATTACCCAATCCTCCCATTCTTTCTTGCCAAGTGAAGACAAGAATGTTGTGTCTATCTCTTCCCCTTGATCGAGGTAGACATGCCGAAGTTTCCTCTGACAAGGAACTTGCCCAAGCTCCTTTGTAGTTGGTAACTTGTTAGAACTCCCTCTTAGCTAGGGACTTTTCCATTCATCAACAACGTCTGCTTCGCGGGTCCTTCAACCGCTTGATATCCTTCATTCCTTCGATGTCATGAAGTCTTTGTTTGAACTTCTCCTTGGCAGGGTACCGACCATCGATCACTTTCCCTCCCGGTTTGTCATGTCATTGCTCCCTTCGTGGAAAGTGGCCTTCTTCATATATATCAGGTCCTTTTCGTCATCTAGCTACTCCTTTGTCATCTTGTCTATCCTTCATAATACTTATCACATGGATGCTTAGTTGTACTCGCTTGTTCCCATACTTTGATTTAGTGCCCCTTCATGACTTCATCGTTGTATTGCTTCAACACCAAATGGTGCTTTTGTTGGATGGCCTCTTCACCATGACATATTTGTAGAGTTGAATCGGTTATCTGCACCTTACTATCTCCAAGGCCTTCGTAGGCGTCAAGGGTCCTTTATCTTTTTTCTTCCTTTGTCAGAGTTGCCATGCCTTCTTTCGAGAGATGTTGAGGAATCTTGTCAAATCGTTATTCTTTGTGACCACGATGTTCTTCACATGCTTGATCTCTTTCTTCATTTGCTTCTTCTTCGATTGATTAGTCAGCCACCTTATACTCCTTATGAGAGCACTTCTTCATGTTGGCCTTTACTCCACTGTAGTACATGCCTCCGAGCATTTCGTTGGCGAAAGAGATCCTTTTATTATTGATCGTGACTCTAGAACTTTTCCCATGACCCAATCAATATATATGATGACATGGCCTAAACTTTGATGCATACATACCTCATCTTGATTATGCTTTTATCATCTCGGCTTTATTTGATAGTTCTCCTCGATTGGTGCAGCCTTTCTTGCTTCAACTACTCTCGCCTGTGTATCATCCTCTCTTGAATCCCATAAATGGGACCCCCAATGAGACCTCTACCCCCTTTGAAAGAAGACTTTAAGCAAAGAGGTTGACTTAGTCATAAGAGGATCTTCCTTCTTTTGCTTCTTGTCGTCTTCTTTCACTTCTTGAGTTACACGAGCTTCTTCCCTTTTTATCTTGTTGTTGTTGTCCTTCTTAAGTTTAGGACAATCCCTTTTGTAGCGTCCATATTCTTGGCATCCAAACCGTTGGACTTTGGACATGTAGTGGTCCCAACCAATTTGTTACTTTCCTTGCAAAAAGACACTGAGGTATACCCATATGGGGACATATACTTACTTGATAGAGTTTGAGATGTAGTGAACTTGCTTTCTTCTTGAAGACTTGAGGGCTTGCCCTTATATCCTTTGATGATTGTTCAAGTTGCTTCTTCAAATTGGACTTGCTTGATTGACTGACTCGTCTGACCTTTCATTTTTCAAGATTGGTGTAGCTTGATTGTAGTCCCTCTTTGATTTGTTCTTTCTTGTAGTGCTTTCAACAAGGCGTTTCTTCTTGCTTTTGTAGTCTTCCATATGAATGATAGATGTAGACCTTCTTGTCCTCGATGTGGGATTGAGGAATTCCTTGGCTTGATGCTTCAACCTTGCGGATGTTCTGATATTCCCTTTCCTGATGTGTCACCTTAGCTCAATATCGCGTTGAGATCCGGGGGTTTATAGCGGGATTTTCTTAGATTGATAACAATTTGTGAATCTCTTTTTTACAATCTTATCGCGTTATCTTAATCTCTTCTCTTCTTGTTAATGCATGTGTGTTTTACTTTCATCCAAATTGGGGCCAAAAAACATAAGAAACAAGAACACAAGATGTTTGGCCTCTCTGCCAAGGAAAAAACCTCTCTCTCTCAGAGAGGAAAACCCTTTCATAAATTTCTCTTATTGAAGCTTCTTATTGGTCATTGTGAAGCCCTAGACCCTTGACAATGATATCCTCCCAGCACAAGTTGAGTCCTTCCTCCTCTCTGCACTTCCTTTCTTCGGCACTTCGTTCCCCGACACTATGTCCTTCTTTCAAATTTTGATAGTCCATGGTGGACTAGCTCTAGAAGAGACTCCAGCCTTTGATCCTTAGCGAGATCCTTTACCAATGAAGAAACCTTCATTCTCTTGACCGACTGAGCCTTTCTCTTGACGTGAGGTTGCAGACTCGATGTACACCAAAGTTTACTGCACCTGGGGCGATTTCCATCGTGACGAGACATGGAAACCCCAAATTTCCCGCACTTGGGATGCTTTCGACAAGGCGGGACATGGAATCCCCGGGTTCCCCGCAATTTGGCGACTTTTGTGGAGGAGGGACTGGGAGACCCCATGTCACGCTCCTATCCTAGTGGTAGTATTTCAACCACTCATAAGCGGGTGCGGCACCGCCGTACTTTTTCCTTTTGCCAATAATTGAGTACACGGTCTGCGCCTAGTTCAACACTCAAGTCAATTTTCCAATAAGTGTTCTTAACAATGCAACGAAAATAACTTACCATAAATTTATCTTCAATTATTCTTTCAACACTCAATCAATTTTCCAATAAGTGTTCTTAACAATGCAGCGAATATAACTTACCATAAATACTTTCTTAGTACTTCCACTATTTTCTCAGCCTCAAAATGCCCAACGACGCAACTGTAGTGTGCTTCCCAAATCATCTTGTAACGCTCGCTTGAAGGAACACAGAGGTGTCCTAGGTGGCATAATAGTGCATCCTTGAGGTGAAAATATGGAACTTGCTGACCCTCCAAGTGTGTCTGGTATGTGTTGCTGAATTCTCAGTGGCTTTTGTAGAGAAGTGGAAAATCAGAAGTGTCGTGTCCATAACACGAACCTACGGTAGATGTCGGCAAGACCTAGAGAGTTGCGGAGCTCTCTTAGAGTGTTTGGGGTTGGCCAATCCCGAACGAATTGGATCTTGGCTATATCCACATGCACCCACCATTCATCAATAATATATCCTAGATACTCAACCTCGTGTCGTGTGGTCGTGCTGCACTGCCCGTGGCCTGCACGACACAACTCCACACCTGAACTGCGAGCCTGTCCGCACGACTTTCTGTTCCGCGGCGCCCAAACTCTGCCCGTCGGTGCGGTCCATAGTGAGGGTGCGTGGCCCGCATGCAGTGCGGCCTACCTACCCGGACGGTAACCCACCCCGCTCTGCCTGTCCGCGCTACCAAGTTCGGCCTGCCCTCTGTAATCCGCCCGCCGGTGCGGCCATCTTACCCGAGTCCTTCTCTTCCTTCCGTTTTCGCCCAAATCCTTCCTTCGCACTTGTTCTGCGATGTGGAAGTCTGAGTTCGATGTCCCTTCATCGAACGCCATCCTCCTTACTTATACGCATCCTTTCGCCCAAGGGTCGTGTCTCTCAGGGATAGCAAGGGTCGGCTCCATCAAGATGCATGCCTGGCTGACCTACCACATAACCTCGACACACCCCATTCCAATGAGCCGCCGCGTCCCTTCGTGTGCACCGTCGCACCCATGGGTTGGCTCCAACACCTCGACGATTACACCCGTCGCTGCACGTCGCACACCCGCCCGCGTCCTAACTCGTCCGCACATGGTCACCCCTTTCATCCGGGCACCCAACAAGGGTCACCCGCATGCCTTCCATCGGTGACTCACCCATCGTGTAGGTATCAAGGGGCGTGCACCATGCCCAACATGGCGCGCCCGCTATGAGTGCACCCATCACCATCGCGCATAAGCGAATGTCGTGCCAAGACTTCACCTATAACCGAACACTCACCAAGTCGCATATAGCCGAACTCGAGCGCCCGTAATACGGGTTCGGTCTCTCGACTCTCTCAGGTGCTCCCGAATCGAATACCTGACACCCCCCCGCGTACGTGGTAGAGGTTTCCGGCGCGATGGGACATGGAAACCCTAGATTTCGTGCGCACTTGGGCAACTGTCGTCACGGCGGGGCGGGGAAAACCCGCTTTCCCCACAATTGGACGGCTCTCGTCGCAACGAGGCATGGAAACCCCAAGTTCCAGAGATAGACCGGGCAAGCGGTTTCCACCCCGCCGCAAAATGGAAACCCTGAGTTCGCAAGACTTGGGAGGTTCTTCATCGTTCCGCAACATGGAAACCATGAGTTCCGTAAACTTTGGTGATTTCAGTCGCGTTGCGACATCGAAACCCAAGTTCTGGGCAGGAGATGGAGACCCCAGAGGTTCCCAAAATTAGTCAGTTTCCCTCATGCCACGAAACAGAAAGCCCTCGGGTTTCGCGGACTCGGGCGGTTCTCTCGCGGCATGGAAACCCGAGTTCTCTGCACCGAGGTCGTGGTTCCTATTGTGGCAGGACATCGAAGACCCCGAGGTCGTGGTTTCCGCATGCCACGGAATGGAAAGCCCTGTGTTCAGTAGACTTGGGCGGCCGTTCCCTGTCGCGCGATGGCATGGAAACCCGAAGCTCCCCAAACTTGGGCGGCCGTTCCCTGTCGCGCAGTGACATGGAAACCTGAAGCTCACTAGACTTGGGCAGCCGTTTTAGCCGTGGTGCGAGTGACATGGGAACCCCACGTGTCACGCCCCCAGGCCTATGGCAGTCTCTCAACCGTACTTGGCGAGGTGCGGCGCCACCGAACACTTTCTTTTCACCAATACTTATGTTCATGGACTACGCCTAACCATTAGTCTACTTAGTTTGTTTTTCGTAACCAAGTATTATTATGTTTCCTTTATACCAATGAACACCCATACACATTCATCATCATCAACGATTATACATGAAGAACACAATTGCACAGTATAAAGTGAGGGGAAACTCCCTGAACAATGAGTCTGCCCGAACACAATATATTATTCAACTTTACAATGTTTACAAGGCTTTACAAGTATGTTTGGGAAACACCACGTTACATACTTAGCCAATTTTACAAATAGGAAACACCCGTGTGCGCCAACTGAGTTCCTTGCCTGAGCTGGGCGGGCGCGCCCTCACATGAGCTGCCTACCGCACTCCTCAACCGAGCCTCGTTTACCGCTGCACGACAGGCGAGCGACCTCACCCGAGTCACCCTGTGTTTCGTTTTGCACGATGGGCGGGCGACCTACCCGGGTCACCGGATACACCTTTGCATTTCTTCTTCCACAACGGGCAGGCGACCTACCCGAGTCACCCGTGTCACACTGAATGGCGGGCGCCTTCCTTACCCACGCCCTCACCCGATAACCGAAACCTGTGCGTATCGTGCGTGCTTGCCCAAGAGCGGGTGCATGTACGCCCGCGCCTATTTTGCGACCTGCTCCACTAATTCGCACTTTTTTCTTGATAACCGAATGCTCATGTTCGAACGTCCATCTTCGAATGAATGCCAAGTGCTCCAACGCCTTGCCATATTTATACGAGTAGTTGGGCGAGTCGCTGCCCAGGCCGACTCGACCGCCGCGTGCCAAAACGCCCTTGCACATTGCAAACTTGCCATCTGATTGTTGGTCAGTCAACAATCCCTCGTTCAAGTCGCCCCAACATGTAAGTGAGTCCGTGGGTTATGCCAAATGCTCCCACGCTATAAACCAACTATCGCTCCACCTCTAATGCGCATTATACTTTATGTCCCTTCGCACATTTCAGTCGTAGAGTTCGCACTTCGCATCGACGGGAAGAAACCGAACCGCAGGTCCTTACACCACGTTCCCCAGACTTGGGTAGAAATGTTTGCTGTGATGCGAAATGGAAACCCCGTGTGTGTCCACTGACTTGGGTAGCAGTTTCCATCGCGCCAAAAAATGGACACCCCGAGTTCCCCGGACTTTGGCAGCTTTTCGTGGCCCCATGACATGGAAACCGCGAGTTCCCCAGACTCTCGGGCGATTCAGGGTGTGCCGCGACATTGAAACTGCGAGTTCCCCAGACTTGGGCAGCGGTTTCGAAACACCCCAAGTTCCAGAGACTTGCGAGCTGGTTTTTTTCGTCATGGAAACTCCGAGTTCCCCGCGTTGTGAAATTGTTGAAAACCTCGCGTTTCCATCATGCCGTAAAATGCGAAAACCCATGGTTCCATCAAGGGCGGGACATGGAAACCCCAAGTTTCCCAGGCTTGGGCGCTGGGGCGCGACATGGAAACCCCGAGTCCCCGCAGGCTTGGGCGCCACCGGTTTCGGTCGTGGCGTGACATGGAAACCCTAAGTTTCCCCAGGCTTGGGCTCCGCCGGTTTCGGTCGTGACGTGACATGGAAACCCTAAGTTTCCCTAGGCTTGGGCGCCGGGGCGCGACTTCGAAACCCCAAAATTAAGCGCTGCCGGTTTCGGTCGTGGCGCGACATGGAAACCCCGAAATGTTTGCGCCAAGTGGAACCCCCAAATTTTAGGCGCGACATGGAAACCCCAAGTTTCCCCAGGCTTGGGCGCCGGGGCGCGACTTGGAAACCCCAAATGTTTGCGCCGGGCGGAACCCCCAAATTTTAGGCGCGACATGGAAACCCCAAGTTTCCCCAGGCTTGGGCGCGACTTGGAAACCCCAAATTTTTAGCGCCGGGCGGAACGCCCAAATTTTAGGCGCGACATGGAAGCCCCAAATTTTAGGCGCCAGGGGGAAGCCCCAAATTTTAGGCGCCGGGTATAATCCCCAAATTTTGGGCGCTGGGTGGAAACCCCAAATATTGGGCGCCGCATGGAAACCCCAAATTTTGGGCGCCGGGTGGAAACCCCAAATTTGGACGCCGCATGGAAACCCCAAATTTTGGGCGCCAGGTAGAAACCCCAAATTTTGGGCACTGTGTGGAAACCCCAAATTTTGGGCGCCGGGTGGAAACCCCAAATTTGGGCGCCGCATGGAAACCCCAAATTTTGGGCACCGGGTGGAAACCCCAAATTTTGGGCGTCGGGGCGCCGCATGGAAACCCCAAATTTTGGGCTCCGGGTGGAAACCCCAAATTTTGGGCGCCACATGGAAACCCCAAATTTTGGGCGCCTGGTGGAAACCCGAAATTTTGGGCGCCGCGACGCCACATGGAAACCCCAAATTATGGGCATTGCATGGAAACCCCAAATTTTGGGCGCCGGGTGGAAACCCCAAATTTTGGGCGCCGCATGGAAACCCCAAATTTTGGGCGCCGGGTGGAAACCCCAAATTT
>APFE031467061.1:0-10360 GCA_000404065.3 Pinus taeda
GGGGTGGGGGGTGTTAATGTGCATCGGGTGGGGGGTGTTAATGTGCGATGCACATTAACACCCCCATGGATGAACATTAACACCCCCCACCCTCATATATCTCTTTGTGTGTGTGTGGGGACCAAAGTCAAATATTTAAATGTGAAAAGAGAAGAAGTAATTGAAAGTAATATTGAAATATATTTAGAAAAAATATTAATAAAAAAAATATTTAATGTGGACAATATAATCCATAAATCAAATATCTCAATGCTCATGTTAATTAAATTATTTCAATGTCAACAATTTTCATATTATCTATGATTTTAAGTAATAATAATAATAATAAAATAACAATAACAATAAAATGTGTATATATTATATAAAGTGAGTGAAAAATTATATTCTTATTTTTATATCATTTCAAGTGCATCATTATTATACATTTTTACACTTTTATTAAGGTTAATTTTTAAGTTGGAATCGAGAGGGAGATACATCTTAACCATCATCTATCAATTTACTAGAGGGATGCAACCTTTAGAGGCACAATTTTTTTTTTTAACTATTGCATATAAAAATGGTTTGCATATCAAGACATTTGATCGCTCTAGGCTCTTCCTAGATACATAAACATGATAGATCTATACTAGTTATAATTCAATTATACCTTCACATTAGAATCCCATGATATTTTCAATCTAACCTTTTGAAAAATTAAAACATATATACCATGGCACCATATTATGATAGATCTATACTAGTTATAATTCAATTATTCCTTCATACTAGAATCCCATAATACATTCAATCTAAACTTTTGAAAACTTAAGACATATATACCGTGGCACAATATCATATGACCATAATTAAAAAATGCTTTATATAAATATATTAGAGAAGACGAAAATTTATTTTTTATATGAGTATATCACATAATGCAACAATTCTGTTAACACTAAAAATTCTTGGAAAAGATGGCATTTTTAACCCGTTAGCTTATCCATTAGAAAGCTTTCAATTTTACATATAGTTGGCTTATAAGGATATGAATATTTCCCTATTAGATATGGAAATATTAATACAACAAAAATATACAGTATTTAAGGCTTTTATTGGATCAACTTTAATTAATTCCAAAATTATCATCAACCACCATTATGGGAGTGGGAGAAAAATATCTTGATTGTTTCCTTAATATATGAAATATTGTGAATTACTCAAAATCTATTAACTCTAATTTGTTTTGGACAAAATGGCACTTTTGAATTACAAATGAAAAAAAAGTTGGATTTTAGTATATATGTGCTTTATGAATTCTAGTAGTAATCAATATATATAGAGGCTCATGACATGAATCCCATAGAGGGACCTGCATGAGTGCTAGGTGGTCTTATAAATTGATATTACTACTACTAAGAAGTGGAGCCAACCACCAAGTCTGTGATAAAAGGTTTGGCCCTTCATATTATTTTAGCTTGTAAGGAAATAAAGTTAAGTTGTGAGAATGAACTGTTGCAAGATCAATAAAAATAGGAACACAACAAATATTTTTATTTCCAAAGACATGGACATAAAAAATTCAATTGTAAAACTCATGCCAAATATTTTAAAATGAGATATTAAAATAATGACCTAAAATCTGTACTTCTGAAGACTCTCTAGAGGTCAAACTTGAGGATTTCTAAAATTTTGATAGCGATGATGACTTCAATACATAGCCTCTCATAGTCTTCTAAAAATAATTATTATTCATGTATGTTATAGTTATGTACATTTTTTTGTTTTCAAATTGGAGGTGCACAACCAATAATTGAATATCCTAATCTATTTAACCTTTCTTCAACTCAAAATTTTGTTTCTCACTACTCGGCCATCAAACCTATGATGAAGTAGAACTTAGTTTCTTTTAAGAGAAACCTTCCATTTTCATGTTCGTATGTAGGAAATATTATTATTGAGGATCAAATCCATTACATCAAGCATATCATGTCACTTGGAGGGATTTAACTTGATGAGTTGGATACCCATTCAACATATGAGAGAGAGAGATATTTTGAGAAATATTTTACCTAACAAGAATATGAAAATATTTTATGTATAGAGGGCATAGCCACATATTTTGTTGTTAATATGTCTCTCAAATTTCAGGTGTGACTTTTATGTGCATCCTTAAATTTTATCTTTTTATAACTAATATTGAAATATTTCTTTGTGTGGTAGAGCTAGGAATTAGAGATTTAGTTTAGACTGAATAAAAATAGAGATTGAGTTGTTAAACACAGTTAGAGTAGTATTCTATTGAACAAAGAAAGAAAAAATCTAATATAGAGAGAGATAGGGAGACCGAGAAAAAGGGATTGAGTGAGGGAGACCCAAGGATTAGTGTGTGTATTTCCATTCAAAGAGAGGTCTTTTCATATGTTCTAATGGAGCCAAGTCTGGGACTTTGCAACTTTTGTTATTATGAGTAAATTGTTGTTATGCATGTGATTATTTATCAAGCCTGTGGAAGTTCTCATTATGATTTTATTACTTCCACGTTATGCTTTTATTTTATTTGTATTTGAAAGAGAGTTGACGATTTCTTTGTTTTGTTTTATAGTGTTGAGCGAGATCATATAATAGCAGTTGATTCCCATTTTAACCAATAGAGTGAGCTATGCCCTATCATTAGATCACCATATATCACATCGCAAGTTTATTTAAGAGGAAGGCTGACCCAAGTCTTCAAAGAGTTGCAATTAGCAACTCCCGAAATATCCCATAGCAATAGTGGAGTTATGTATGGTAAAAACCCCACCCTTCAAACCTCGCAACATGAGGCTACTGATATATTGAATCATTTGAGTGGGAGCGATAAGGCCTTAAGCCACATGAAATAGTGATTGCCGATATGTGACACGATCAATGCAATATATTGCATTGGGACTTTTAAAAAGGGAAAAATTACATCACTGACTTGCGATTTGTGATTTAATCTGGACTGTTGGCTGATTTAAATTGTGATCTTTGGTGAATCGTGAACTTTTCTATTTATAAAAGGGAAAAGCATCATTTTGGGTTTTTTTCCCAATAGGCATTTCGGTAATAAAGGAAAAGGCAAAATTGTAAAGAAAAAGTGAACCTCAAGGTGATTGTTGAGATTTCTAAAGCCATTGTTTCCAAGTGTGTCAATTACATATAGTTGCTAGGATATATAATTTTGCGTTGAAATATAAATATGTTCTGAGAGCGTTCATCAAAATTTCAGCATTACACATTATGATATACCAAATTTATCTGTAGACAACCACTTAGCTAATAGTGGGTGATGTTAAAAGAACATCTAATTCTTCTACATAGGAGTGTAATGTTTTCGGAGGCCCAAACGGAGAAGAACGCCCACAGGAGGGACATTGTGGATCACACGTGTCTGCAGGAGAAGTAATTCGTTCGAAGCAATCTACATGATATAAATGACAACAACTACGAACCTCAATCGTAGGATTACTCTCACATTGAAAATTATTATCAGCATCCATAATATTACAGCAATAATCTTCTACCCCCACTGAAGCGTGCATCATACCATTCGCGCTACTCAAATTGGGAGGTGGAAACAAAAACATTTTGAATAATGCACAAATCTTTCCATCTCTACCTGCTGCTCCCGCCAAAAGAGAATTATTACTTTCTTCAAAATCCATGATACGTATTTTTTCTTATCTACTGAGATTGCGAATCTGATGACTTGAAATAGATCAAAACGAATAGTATTCTTATTTCAATGTCGTCTTCAGGTTTGATTTCTGTAGTGTAGTGAAAGAGCATGGTATTGTATTTGGAAGGCTTCTATGCAGCGTTTCTAATTCCGTTCTTTCAAATCTTTTTCCACTATATTAATAATATTGGAGATTATTTCCATGTTTGTTATTATTAACCAGACGACTATAGCTAAACAAACATGATGAAATTAGTCACGAATCTGAACATAGGCATCACTCTGTGAACACCAAAATCATCCTAACATATTTTCGATCTGAACAAATTAGTTACCAATATGAACATAAGCTTGACCCCATCAACACATAATCATCATAACATATTTTCTATTCGCGGGATGTGTTGTGTTGTTTTGTGTTGGACATTCTCAATAGATTTTTAATTTTTAATTTTTTTTTCATAAGTTTACTTAGGTTTATCACGATTAGATTTATTTAACAATTTTAATACATTTTTAACCATTACTATGTATGTGGATATAGTATTGTGTCTTAGTCATTTTTATTTACGATAGAGTATGTTTTACTTTACAGTTAAGTTATATTTAATTTATTACAGTTAAGTTATATTTAATTCATAATTAATTAAAGTATTTAAATATGATATAAATCTTTTTTTTATAGTTTATTGGGGATTGAAGTTGCTTTCTAATTATTGATCAATATTTATTGAAATTTTATAATAATTTTTTTTATATACTTGTTGGAAGATGGATTTTATCAATGTGCAATTATAAAAAAATAAATCATATTTATATATTCATTTACAAAAACATCATGACATGCTTTATGTCATATAGTTGAAATTAAAATAATCATTTTTATATCATTGTTATTATTAAAGGGAAATGGACAAAACATAATATGCATAGTTGAGAGAAATATTTAAGCCCTACGCCTAATGTAATGTGTAGAATAAAGGGAGGGTGTGGATGTCAAGGTTGTCATCCTCTAGGTATTTCTTTCCAAATAGTGATGAAATATTATCTCTTGGAGAGAGTATGAGGTCAAGGGGGAAGTTAATGGGTTGATTTTATAGTGTTCTCAATAATCATTTAGGAACACTTTCAAAATTGATAACTATCCCACAAGCAACCTTGAGTTGGGAAGCACCTCGTTGGGCTCAAAAATGTAGAAAGCCCATAGTGGGATAGTCCCATATGGGCACTTCACTTATTCTATAATGTAAACTCTCCCATTCAATAAGAAAATTAAAGGAGGTACCAATGCATACATAGAATCTTGAGATTACTATGACTAGAACTCACACTATTAAACCCAATTCAAGGTGGCATGGTAGGGTAGGAAACCATATGTAGAATTACAAAAGAAAAAAGAAAAGAAGATTACAATATCACCTTTGAGCTCACTGAGGAAAGGGGAAAGTCACAACACTAATGCAAGAGATCTCCTACAAGAGTGGATAAGTTTAGGGGATGCCATGCCAACTCACAGTAAGAAGAGGCGGCGAGGGAAAAATACTAATTAAACAAGAAAAGCTAAATGAGAGTAAATTTAACTAGAATGCATGACCTAGACCCTAACTATGATGGAGAAAGGGTGGTATGTGATACAAACAATAAGTTAGGATAAGGGCTATCTTAATACCAACCCAACAATAATCCCCAACAAAAAAGTAACAAAAAGCCCCATGATAAACACTCCAAAATTCAAGAGTGTGAATGCTTATACCAATCACATAAAAACTTCATACCTTTAAAACATCATAAATAGAAGCCACAATACATAATTCTGAAAGTGAGACAAATCTTCCATATTAGAAGTTTATACATCTTTCATAGAAGTATACAGTACAAAATCACAGAATCATGGGTTTATGGTTTAATAACCATACCCTATAGGACCAAAGAATTTTCAAAAGATGAAGTCATAAATGAAATAATGAGAGAGATGTTAAATTTTATTGTCATACATTAAACACAGAGGGGAATCTATCCAATTAATGTAACACATAAATGGGTTCTATTGTGTTAAATATCTCCCAAATATTACAATGATGAAGTCCAATTGGCTTCCATTTATCATAAGAGAACTAGAGACAACTAAATAGAAGCCAAAGGTAGCCAACAAGAATTCTAGCTATGCAAATATATAAGAAAGGAAAGGGGAGTATACATAATAATCATTACTGTCAAATCTTGTGCCTTGAGGTAATTAATGTGATCTTGTTGTCTACATTTTTTCAATAGGTGTTGTAGTGCACTTTGGGCATGCCCTAGAAATGGCAAATTTCTTGCGAACTAGGTGCATCCTAGAAACACCAAATTTCATGCCTTGTGGGTAACTAGGCACATGATGTCAACCCTAAAATTATTAGTTGTGATTTCTCTAGTACCCTATGGTAATTTTTGTGCACTTTTATCCAGAAACTCCATTGTGCCTTCATTAAATTTATGCATTGTATCATGTTCTGAAACATCCAAATTTTTTGAGGGCTCTACAAATGCTAAATTTTGTGTTAGTAAGGCACTCTAATACACTATCTCATCCGAAAAGTTCTAATTCATGACTCACCCCCTCCATTGTACATTTTCCATTGTTGTCTTTGTCATTTTAGTGTATTGTGCCTAGGAAACACAAAAATTATATATTTTTGTAACTTATATAAAATTTCACACTATAGTGCTTAAAAGAACTAAGCATATGAATTTAGAAGTTTAGAAACCCTAAAATAATTGGACTATGCTTAAATAACTAAAAAAATATTTGATTGTGCAATTTAATATCTATAATTCAATAGATACATATTAGGTCAATATAAATATAAATAACATAACATTAATGAACATTAAATTTTTGAGTATTTCCATATCACCTAAGCTCTAGAATTCTTCATTCTTTGTTTGTTTGGAAGGAATCACTTGAGGTGTTTTGGTTTCATAATTTCAACATTTTTTACCATATTGATAATATTATCCATGATTCTTAGTGTGTTCCAGCCAACTATAACTAAAACAATCGTGAACAAGTACTTGTGAATCTTTCTCATGAGGTAATTATAATATATTTTCAATTTGATTATTTATTGTTTAGTTTTCTTTAATAATCTTAATATTTTTTCTCATTATTATATATTTATCATATAATAAAATACATGATTTATTGTTTTTTTCGTGAATAATTAATATGTATCTCATATATAATATAATACCTGGTTTAAGTTTTATGTTTTTTTTCTTTATAGTATGCTTTAGATTTGTATTTAATTTGTTTAGAGTAATAAAACTTTTATTGGTATTTTTGTTTTAATTAGCTTTAAAAATAGGAGACATTTTTTTCTTTTTCATTTATTTTTTTATTTTATAATTATCTTAATATTTAAGAACTTTTATATTTTATTTTTTATTTGAAACTAATAGAACAATATAAATTGAATAATGTTCATAGGACATTTATAATAAATATCAAATACTTATTAAAGGTACATCATCCCATATGATACATAAACCCAAAAAATACATGAAATTTTTTTAGAGAAAAAAATAAAAATTAAATAATGGTTCTTTGCAGGAAACTGTACTATTACAATAGCTAACTTTCACCAACTTTCACCAACTTATAAGAAACACCAAGCCCCTAAATTTCACCAATTTGTAGGAACCCCCTAAAAGAGAAGCCAATCCTATTTATTGTTTTGTAAGGTATCAACTAATAAAAAACATCATTCTCTTTTTCACTCTACACTCTAATATTTTAATTTCTTACCCACTCTGCTTTTTTGAATTTTTAAAACACTTCATACCCTCTTTCTTTTAAATAGGAACTTCCTTAATACTTACCATATATTAAATTATGACTACACATTTTTTTTGAAAATCCATGTGTTAAGTGAATTTACCTCTTCCATGAATAGATAAGTAATTACACATTTTTTTAATTCAAATTATAATACCTTCGTGTACAATTTTCACCACCCACGATTCCCATCATGGACTCCACCGAGTTCTTAATTTGTTCATGGATTTGTTGTGCTAAAGTTATTATCGCTAAGTTATCGTTGATACGAAGATCGTTTTATATACTCACATGTTCGAATCGTAACCCTATCCTTCTTTTTATACTCCACAAAAGGCATGGCACTCTACTTATGCTCAACCTTTGGTTAATGGTGATAATACCACTCTGGTGATACATCAAAGTTACAAGTGTTTGTACATCAAGGTTCACATCAATACTCCATACATAAATGGTGAGGATTATAGAAATGCTTCCTAACTTCTCTAGGGTATGTAGGTTTATGAATTTCTTTTCTATATTTCGTCCTCGCCGATTTCAGTGATGATAATCGGTCCTACCTCAGTCAGGCGTTGTGATGGTCTACTCCTTCCCACCTTCTACATTGAATTACGCCTCATTCCCACCTTCTACATTGAATTACGCCTCAGCATGTAGACCTTGACTCCTTTCCTGTTATGACTACCTCTAACGAACCTTCGTCATTTGTGTATGGCTCTCACACGAAAACCCAATCCTTATTTAGTTGGTGGTTTCAGAATACCCCACAAATGTAATTAATTCATAAGCCTAGCGCATGGTCGTCAACATGAATATGCAAAGAAGACTATTCTCATGACCGATTATATTAATGGTTATGAAAAAAGTAAAGGCATAAAAAAGGTGGATCCCAAATAAACCACACATAAAATCTGCATTGCGAAATCTGCATTTTGAAGTCACATGCTCTGTTTTAACAATTATTTCTAAAAACTCTATTTTACCAATATAATAAATATATATCATTTATGGATGTGACATGTTTGAGGAAATAGGGGCATTCTATAGTCAAGTTTAAAGTTGATAAGTAATTTTGTCCATAGTGAATGTGTAGTTAAAAAGTGTCCCTTTTAAAATAAAAATAAAATATTCTTGAAATTTAAAAATAATGCAAGCTATATTCAAAATACAAAAAAATATATACATATTTGGTTAGTTTTACTTAAAACATTATAAAACATAGTCTTACTCTAACTATACTTTGTTTATTAGTTATTTAAAAAAACAAATAAACCAATTTAAAAATAACAAACAAAGTTGATATTATCTATAAGTTTATATTTAAAATGGATATATCAACCAATCATTTTAATACTTATGTTAACTAATTTATTTTAATACCAACTTCAGAAAAAACAAACATATATATATTAACCTAAACCAAATATTTGAATGTGAAAAGAAAAGTAATTCAAAGTAATATTGAAATATATTTCAAAAAATATTAAAAAAAAATATTTAACGTGTACAATATAATATATAATCAGCCAAGAGTTAGCTCAATAGTGATTAAGTGCCTGGCATGGGAGTCATCCATGGATATCTGTAGTGAAAATATAAATATATAATATATATATATAATATAATCAAATATGTTCAAAAATGTCAATAATCATGGTAATAAATTATTCTATAGCTAAAATTTTCATAAAATCTAAAATAATAATAATAATAATAATAAATATTATATAAAGTAATTGAAAAATTAAATTCTTATTTTTATATCATTTCAAGTGTATCATTATTTTACATTTTGACATTTTTATTATCATTAAAAATAAAAATTATCATCAATTTTATATAGTTGCTGTGAGATAAAAATATATACATGTTCTCAAATCATTCCTCAAAATTTCAGCATTCCACATTAAGATATACTAAATTTCTCCTTAACTAACATTGAGTGATGCTAAAAAAGAATCTAATTCTTCCACATTAGAGTGTAATGTTTTCGGAGACCCCAGGGGAGAGGAACAAACACAAAAGGGACACTGTGGATCACACATGTCTGCTGGAGAAGTAATTCGTTCCAGGCAATCTGCATGATATAAATGACCACAACTAAGAACAGCAATCGTAGGATTAAGCTGACATTGAAAGTTATTATCAGCATCCATAATATTATAGTAATAATCTTCTGGCCCCACTGAAGCATACATCATACCATTCGCGCTACTGAAATTTGGAGGTGGTAACAAAAACATTTTGCACAATGCACAAATCGTTCCGTCTGTACTATCATCAAAATCCATGATCGGTATTTTTTCGTATGTAATGACTAGATGCAAATCTAATGACTTGGAATAAATCAAAGCCAATATTATTCGAATTGCGATATCGTTCTTCGGATTATTCGTGCCGTGTAGCTAAAGACCACAGTTTTGTATTTGGAAGGCTTCAATGCAGGCTTTTTAACTCCGTACTTTCAAATCTTTTTCCACTATATTAATAATATTGTAGGACATTATTTCCAGGACATTATTCCATGTTTGTTATTATTAAACAGCCGATTATAACTAAACAAACATGAACAAATTATAATAAGTTTGTGGCATAATTTCATCGGTCCGTAATATTATTGGAAAAGCAACATACATTTCCTTAGCACCAATGAGCCCAGTGCCATTTGAATTATTGGGTTCATTTACATGGGCATAATGTCATGTCTTAATGAAAAAAGAAGAATATAAAAGAATAATTTTGTGGATGAGTCTTATTAATAGTGATTGATATCTTTTGCAAGCGGCACTCAACTTCTTTTTCGGTTCTAAAGCCACCTATATGCAAAAGCTAATTCCAATACTAAAGCAATAACGCGCATC
>APFE031467067.1:0-15973 GCA_000404065.3 Pinus taeda
CGCAGGTGGGGAACGGATTCCTAGAGCCGAATGCTATTGAGCGCAATGTTGTTCGTCTCGGTTTAGTTGAGTTCTTCCAAGCAACAAAGCGAGACAATACCGATTTGTTCTCCCCATGGATTTACAGAATCCACTCATCAAACAAGAATGGAGCATTCAGAGAGCTATACTTGTGTTATATCCCGTGATTCAAATGTGAGCACAAACAACCCCCATACTCATCGCCGTATAGAGTGTGAAATTGTGCAATACCCTGTTCAAAAGCAAGATGAACATGAAATATGGGATGTGGCATCGCCAGTTCGGAGCTATTCAAATGTTCCAGCGTTTCCTGTTGCCCATTTTCTCAGGGCTTGCTATCTTTGCAAACGGCAATTTAACCATGGAAAGCACATCTACATGTACAGGTTTGTTATAATGATCACACGATTGCTTTAAACCTCTGAGAATCGATTGAATTGATTAAAATTTCCCATTCTTAAGAGTTGGTCACATTCTCTGTTTGCTGATTATTGCAGGGGTGACATTACCAAGAATCGAGTTCGACTTTTGCAAAACAGGTTTAAGACTTTAATGTACTAACTCTTACTGAAAAATGTTTGATTAAATAGGTGTCAGTCTTGCAGAAAATATACCTGAGTATTTGGGGGATTTTAATTAGCAATTTAGGGCTCTATGTAATAATAGGCAGAAATAGGTAGCACATCAGATGAATCCAGCGCACATGTACAGTGCTGTTGTAGTCCGTGTGTAGGTTGTAGGTTATTGACTAAATGCAGGGTCGTTTACGCTGTAGAGTTTTAGGAGGGATCTGTTTCACTAATTGTATCTCTGTTTAGCTGAAGCCGGATGAATAAAAGTTAGATTCACTGTGTACTGTGAACGCCCTGTTCTGTTTATTTCTGTTTCGATTTTTTTAACTAGATCTCACTTTTAGATTCAAAACTACCTACACTGCACGTTGGAAACAAGGATCATGAATGAATATTTATTCAACTTGACCTTGTTGTACTTATCAAAACCTCTCTGGAATGGGTATCGCCATGCACACGGCTGGTTGAAATCCAACCTGTTAATGGATAACAGCTCCAATGCTTATGCATTGGTCCGCCCATTTCTAAGCAGTATGAGCAAATATGCCATAATTTTATCGCACTCTCAAGTTAAATTAAATAAACCGAGATACAGAGCATGACCCAGCGTATATTTAAGATAACTGATATTGCAAATAGTTTTAACATCACGCATGACATCGTCAACAACATTCATTTCTATGGTATGAATGCTGACACTTATTTATGAATATGCTTACTGTGGATGCTGTGAGAGTTGGTCGCTTCTTGGATTTCTAGTGCAGGAAAGGGGCATCAGCATTCATGTCACTGGAGTATAGACATGGATGCTGCGAGTACCCTTGTTCCACAAGCAATTTTCTTGCACCCAAAGCCAATTCCCTGTTGCCAATGGGGGCCTTCCCATGTTGTTCCAGGATTGTCTGAATGGCGTTACTGAATGCTCCATATGCTTTATTATAATCCCCTGTAGGGCAGGCATCGGCTGATGTCTCGTCAGTTTGGCATCCACTAAATAGAATACCCATATCCGGATGTATACTCTGCTTCCCCTGCTGCAGCCCTTCGTGATGATATTCTAGGTGGCGACCTTTCATATGCGCTTCCAGTACAGAAATCCCAGCGTTGACAAGCCCGTGAACTCTGGAGTCTGCCCTTTCACCAAAAAGATGAAATAGAGCGCTTTTAATTTTATCAGACTCGGTTTCGGCCTCGCCGGTTCTTTCTCTTAAGATTTCCAATAACAAGTCCAATGGTACGAATTTGTCCTTTGAAAAATGCCGGCGTGGCCTTTCTGGCCCTGCTAATGATCTATAAGTGCCATGAACAGACCTTTCTGGGCCTGCTAATGATCTATAAGTGCCATGAACAGGTCCGATTTGCTCCTTCTCTTTATCAATTAGGCCTCCGCTGTGACAGGAATCAGAAATCATTGTGAAATTTGCCCCCAGAGGCACCTCATTAACGATCAATCGGAAGTCCTCATCTGCATCAATGCATATATATCATATGGTCTGATCTGATTGTATCCAGAGAAAACAAAGTGCGAGGAGTAGATGAATTGTAGGTAAATGGAATAAATATTGATGTCCTACAAAAGAACTATTACAGAAGGATGGCAATTTTGTATTTTGTTGGAGAAAGTATTAGGAGAGAATTGTGGAGAAATTCCAAAGTCTAATTTTTTGGCTGAATATTTTTATCATGGGACCATTCAATGTTCTTGAAGATGAAGATGAGTGAAGTGTTGACCAAAAAATAAAACACGGTAGTTTTTCAAGCTTGTCCTCTTAAGATAAATGAAATATTCACTGTACAAATTAAACATTGCAGTTTCTCTGCACACAATTTTTTCCAGAAATTATGTTTCCAACATAAATAGATTCAAACTGTGAAGAAAATTGCATTCTAAAAGTCTTGTATCTGGAAAACGAAAAGGGATTTTTACAGATCTTAATGTTTTACAATTTATACGTTTTTTAAACGATCTGAGGTTCAATATATAAAGGGCTGCTCAAATCTACCTATATGTTGATATATAGCAATCGAGTATCAAATTTAATTAAAAAATTAGGACTGCAGCATGAGCAGATTAATTGGGAAAAGATAGATGGGAGGGCGAGCGAACCTGTGATGAGCTTCAAATCGGATGGGACTATGCATTCATCATTGCCAGGGGAGTTATGCTTAGGAATGAGTGTGCCGTGGCCGCTGTAGTGAAAGAAAAGCAAGTCTCCGGCATTGGCATAGCGAATCATAGCGAGAAGAGCCGCACGAATGTTTTCACCAGTGGGTTTCGGATATGCCTCGTCTGTGTCGATAAGGAGATGAATGTTTTCTCTGGCAAAGCCGAAGCGATCAAGGAGCGTGTTTTGCGACCTCAAAGCATCATTTACGCATCCATGGAGTTCTAATTGGGTGTGTGGATAATTGCAACCCACCAAGACAGCATACTTTCGTTTGTCCATGCTTTTAATTCTGCCCCGATTGAACAAATAGTTTGATTGAAAGCCAGAAGCAAGAAATTAAGGGCAATTAATTCTGGATCTGAATAAAAGTATGATTAAAACCCGACAAACAGTCTCATTAAAAAGCCAGAAGACATATATTAAGGGCAAGGCGGAGCGATTCTGTGGCATGTCTGAAACACGCTGACCGATTTTTTTAACTCTTCCAAAATTTGATTAACTTATATCCTACAGGTTTTAGATTGGACGAATCTAATATGACATATGTGATTGCATTGTTCTACTCAGATCAATTATAGAAAATACAGATAAAGACAAAGCTTTCAAATGCGATAAGATTCATTAACCAGTGAAACTCATTAATCCAAACCTAGAATCAGATTTACTCTTGAAACCATTACCAATTAAAAGACAAAGCTGACACTTAACTTAATAGATCCGATGTGTATATTATTCATATAGAAACTAGAAGGTAGAGGAACTGAAGAGAACATAGAAAGACACAGATACACCAAAGGATGCAATCAAATGGTTGAGAATGAACTGCAGACTGTAAAGATTCTTTTCTTGCTGCAGTATCAAAGCAAGTGTTACCACTCAAATTAATCAAAATCTATCATCTCTCTAGGAATATGATTCCCAAATCCTAATGGGCTAGGAAATTTCATAACAGAAAACTGTGGAACACAAATCCAGGATACTGAATTCAGGCTAGTCCCACCATTTTGTAATTCAACAAGATATAACAAGCCAAACATCCATTGGAAATTTTCACTAATAGCAGTTTCCACCCTCTGTTTTTGCAGTGCACAGTAGTAGAGGTTATATTTGTGATGATGGTTACATGGATCTACTGGTTTTGTCCCTAAAAAAGTTTTGAAAATAAAAGTAGCACCATTGTTGTTGAGTGAATTGGGCTTTAGAATAGCTGCTCAGTCTATATAGTTCTAGATAGAGATCTTTCTAATTACTAAATATTATGTTGTTGTTGTTGTTCAGCATGGCAACTTCTCATCAATTGTCTTCACATATGTCTGGAACAAAGTCAGAGATGTAAAAGTATCATCATGACGATGGCTTTCTGTTATATTGGTCCTTCCATGAATATGAAGCCACTATGAGTTTCAATTATTTATTTGTTATAAAGTAAATTATTCCCGTTTGTACAAGGTCCAAAGGATTTATTTAGAACCCCTGTGTGTATTGTGTATATGGAGAGTGTTTTTATTTATTTGTGGTGGAACTGTTTTTCCACCAAAAGAAGGTTTTTGCTATGATTGTTTATTAGATCTTTTACGTTGAAAATCATATGAGATCACTCTATGTTATATTCCTAGCTGATTTGCGTGTTAGTTCTTTCTTACTGTGCTTTGTTGTATTATGAGGTGATTTGCCTCTTTACCCCATTAATATTTCAGCTAGAACATTTGTCTTCTAATCTATCAAATAAATATTTTTCATTTCATCTTGTACTATTTCTTTTTTCCTTTGGGATATTAGCGCTGGCAATTTGGGTTTCTCCTCCTTGAATACAGTCAAAAGCATCTTAATATCAGAGGTATCCCTCTTCCAATAATTAGCAATCAGCCCTCATGTATGGGCAATTTGTTGTTATTTCAAAATTGATACCCTGATCATTTAGAGAGAATATGGATAATCTACTACATTTCTTTAAAATTTTAGAATCTATTATCTATTCTTGGAAATATCTCTGTTATTGCTTTTTTTTTGTTGACTCTGTGACTAGCCCATGAAGTTTATTTTATAACTGTGTTGTCAACACAGTTCCTTGTTCCTGAAACTTCAAATGACATCTACAGGGTGCTGTAGATCTTATGGGTAATGGTGATCCTGTTTTTCATAGACAAGATTGGTTTTATTGTATGGTTACCCCATCTTTTTTATTGGAGTGTCAATATATAATGCTTAAATATATACATATCCTTCTGCATGGAACAGTATTGTGTAATATTCAGTATTTGAAATATAAGTCTCGACTCTGCATACATGAGTTTTTTCTTGTGCATGTTCTTTGTATGGAAGATTTGTATTTTAGCCTTAGTTTTTTGCATGGAACAATTTTATAGAGTTTATGCCTTAGAGAGCAGTATGTAGGGTCATTTCCTTGTTTATTTTCTGTCCTACAGAGGTATCTCCTTCCAGACAAAGATTATCTCCTTGCAGCAAAATATTTCTAAAAGTAGACAGAAATGTCAGTGCTCTATCCCAAGACTTTATCTGCCTTGGTCTAGGTTGTAACTTATTGGTTTCATAATTATGCTTTCCATATTTTGATGTATTCCCAAACATGGTGGTAGGGACCAACCCACGTTCTCATCACGACTGAGGCAAGCCAGGGGTTCATAACTGTATGTTTTTTTATGTTTATCAGGCACCACATTGTTAGCATGACTTAGAAGACATGGCTTAGACATAATTCCATGCTTATTAAGCACCTACATTTTCAACCTGGCTTGGCATGTGATATAATCTTATTATAAGAATTTTTGGAGAACATATTGTTCTATGTAATTGTTCTGGCCATTTGGTAACATGCCCAAGTCACTTGACATGGTTGATTTCACATATTTCTTTTCATGAAGTTGTTGCACCAGTTTATCAGTGGAGGCAATCTTGCATGGCCAAATGTTGTGTTTTGAGAAACTTGAGAGACATCTTTATTTTGCGAGTGGAAGCTTTGCTATATCTTAATCTGAGTGGCAAAGTGATGCACTTTTATTTACAAGATCATTCAAATTGACGTAATATTAATAGCCAATTGATTTGCAGAAATTGACTTGATATTAATAGCCACTTGATCTAGAGAAATTGACTTGATTAAAGTGCCAAACTTCAAAAACAGTCTGATGCCCAGATGTAGTTAATACAGGATGTATTTTGAAAACTAGGATTTAACTTTGTAGTGCTTGAATCATCATTTCATGTTGGTTTTCATCTGGTAGTAGCTAGATACGTTTCTCTTACAATTAGATTGTTCTAAGTTATACCTAAATTTCTTTATGGGGTACATACTTTCCCCCAAAAGTTCACAATTCATTGGAAACCAAAACTATAGAACTTTTTTCCTCATGTTTTGCATTGGCATTTCCAGATATGTTACACTTTCTGGATTTTGCCTTCAAACACATGTTCTCAGTACTCTATGAAAGGGTTTTATATGGTATTGGTACCCCTCTGCTTATTTTCATTCTTTCCTGTAAAATGTCTTCTTGTTCTTTTGTTCTTTTCTATGTTCTGCAGATTCACCGGAAAGCTAAAGCTGAACCACTGTTTTTAAGTCATAAAGCACAACTTATTCCTTTAAATTGCTTCTGGGCAAGTAAGTTGTGATGCTGGATTGATCGACCTCTGTGAAACTTCCTGCCTCATAGATGGCATTGTTGGGCAGTGGAGGAATTACATTGTAAAGGTAGAGGAGACAACAACTGATAATCCCTTGAACCAATATAAAGCCAAGTCTTTGTTCAGCCAGAAGGAAAGATTATTGCAGACGTTCATTGTTGAACATTGGAATTAGTGTAGGAAAGAAAAAGACTACTAGAAAAGAATATAGAATGCATGAATGAACTAGGTAACCTTCCCCTTGAATCTGCAAATTATTTGTCCAAAATCGGTCTTCGCTATTGTTTTGATGTTGTTTATTTGATTAGCATTTTTTAATCATTAAAGATTCTCCAATTGCAGAGCATTGATGATTTTGGTTGTTTGATTCTCATTTCTTAATTATTAAAAATTAGTCCAATTGGAGAGGACCGCGCACTTCCCACGTATTTGAATGAGATTTTCATACACAAGAAAACTTGCATTTTTATGAAGTATATTTATACTAAGAGTCACGTATATTTATACCAAGAGAACTTTTAAGAGATCTTTTAACTTTCTCATGTGTTCAAAATATCCATTAAGATCTCACATTTGTTTCCAAATGTGATATGTGTTTCAAAGATGTGTGCTTCAAAATATTCATTAATTGGAAATCAATGTACAAATGGGTTCATTGTCCAATTTAAAAAATCTTTAGAATTTTTCTAATTTAAAAAACATCCATTAAGTTCTCACTCTCACACTTAGAAACCAAAACGAGAGCACACTTGGAAACCAAAACCAATGTACAAATGCATTCCTTGTCCAATTTAAAAAACAACCTATCGGTATGTTTTGCACTTTTTGGGGCAAGGGCAATTGCAAGCAATAATTAGTCATGCTGGTTTACCCTTTTGTCGCTGATTACATCTGTCAATGTCATTGTTGTGCTGTGTTGGTTACATCTGTCAGTTCAGCATGTACCTTAAACAATCAATTATTATAATATAATGGATTAATTTAAATTAAAATTTGCAATTTTATATTTATTTTATTTGATTTGATGAAAAAAAACATTTTTATAACTTATGATTATAATGGATTAATTCAATTAAAATTTACAATGTAAATTTTAGTTTATTATATTTGATGGGAAAAAAAAACATTTTTATTACTTATAATTAATAACGAGTTAATTTCAATTAAAAATTACTATTTATATTTATTATATTGGGATGAAAAAACATTTTTAAATAAATTATAGATTATATATATAATAAAATAAATCTTATATAATTCCATATAAAAAATCAATTTCTTAAAAAATAATATATTTAAATTAATTGAAATATATATTATTATATAATAATACTACATAATAATAATATCTAAAATATATTATAAAAATATAATAACATTTATTATATTCAAACATTTAATTTTTTTTTATCTTTTTGATGGATAGTTCAACCTATGATTTTCAATTTAAAATTAAAGATATACAATGAAATGCAAATGTTTGAGTTCATGTTTTATTGATGAGGATGGTTAAGTCCACCAAAGTTTCCATAAAATTTTCCATAACACACCTGGCAAATGCCAATGAGGATGTTAGAATTTAAGCTTCTCAATATTATTGACTTGAGGCTTCTATGATCCATAATAGTTGTAATAATAACTTCGGCCTAAATCAAAGGTCTTTCTACATGTGATTTACCCCCAAGTTCTTATTACAACTTCTCAATATTGTCAACTAACATCTCCCATGCCACATCTTATGTATAAAGCATGGCCCGCTAATTAATTCTATGTTTTTCATTTGATTTGGTTGTGTTGCTGGTTTTTTTTGAAGTAAGATGTTTAGGAAAAGTAGGGTTTCTTTTTAGCTTATTTTTTTATTTTATTTAACATGTCTCTAAAATTAGATTTATATAGTTTATTAAAAAAATATTTAAATTTAAAAATATATAAATGATTAATATTAATATTAATATTTCTTTTCTTTATTTATTTATAAATATTAATATAAAAAAATTAATCTGATATATCAATTTGAGTAGTTACATATTATAAATTATAAATAAAATCTTCCATTGTTTACCAGTTCTTTCTTTTCCCTGTGCTGAAATTTTTTAATGTTGATATTTCCAATGTTTGATTTATTATTAAAAAATAGTTTTACTTTGGGTGAAAAAAATGTGTTCCTATTATCTTAAAATTTCCACTGCTTAATCATAAATACTAATTTTTAATTTCAGTGGTTTCAGATATATTTAAATCAATTATAATTTTTTACTTATTTCTTTTGTAACATATAAAAATAATTTTTTATTGGGTTATACATATATATTCCCAAATAATTTTGATTAGTTGGGATTTAATTTGGGAAATTTATTGATTTGATTTATTTTAAATGATTGATTGGATTTTATTATATAAATAATTGAGAGAAACGAAGAATAATAACTTGTATAATTTTGATTAAAGATTTATTTTATTTTGGACAATTTATTGATTAGGTTTAGTTTGAATGATTGAATTATTATAACATTTATTATAATTTTCATGTGATTGTGGGTGTGATTTATCTCCTCTCATAAATGTATAATTTTTTTTTCTTAACCACAACCCAATTGCATTCTAGCCCCCTTTCAAACCCCTGTCTTTAATAATGGGTGTGATTTGGGTGTGATTTATCTCCTCTGATAAATGTATAATTTTTTTTTTCTTAACCACAACCCAGCTGCATTCTAGCCCCCCTTTCAAACCCCTGTCTTTAATAATTTTCCTCACTTTAGCTAGACCATATAACCTCTTTTCTATCACATATGTGTTCGCTAAAGTAATATAATTTCCGACATTTAGTGGCTCTAACTCATGAAGGTTTTTTGTAGCATGTTCTCTTATCTCAATATTGAAATGAATTTTGCAGGAACCTTCACAGCTCTCCACACACCTTTGCAACGCTTTGCCACTTCTGCGATGCTTAACATGTACTCAAGGGGCAATTTGGGTGTTTTTCATTACATTCATTTTGTTCTAGTAGGCTGTAAAATTCTTCAAAGGTTCAACAACCCTTTCATTGGATTTGAGTTAATCTGCAATCTTGGTATTTGATGATCCCTGTCATGGATTTTAACTAGTTTTTTTAATGGCAGAGATTGTTGTAATTTTGACACCCATTGAAGTAAATTTTCCCTTTCTTTTTGTTGGTAATGACAGGATTTGAGGGAGATTTTTATATGTGTAATGTTCATCATATTCTCTGTTGTTTGAATTATTTTTGGCTATGAGGTTGGTCTTCAACCTTTAGCGAGTTCCTCTGCATCTACCTCCATGCAGCCCAGTTCTCTAAGCACAGAGGGCTTTCTCATCGAAGAGCCCCTCATAGATGGACAAGAGAACACCTTTGTAGTATTAGAGAGATTTGTTGTGGAAGCAGAGGAAGAGGGTAGCTCTCTTTTTCACATTAGCAGCGCACAATATCTAGCTCTAACATTTTTTCTCGTTATCAAATGACCATTGAGGTCACCAATATGAAGTTAGATATTGACAACCATCTCAAGTCGATTCCCATGATTAATTTTTATGAATAAACGTGACTTTAGAAATAAATAAATTGAAATTGAAACTAAATTACTATGATTTTAAAGTAAATTCAAATTAACTCACATGTACAATTTATAGTGTTCCTCCTACCTCTCCTCTCCTTTGGCTATAGCTTTCCCATTGAGCAACTTGGTAGCTTCATAGTCATGAACAACGATTTATATGCAATATTAATTCAATAATTAATAAAAAAATAGTGTGAGGCACAATAAATTCAAATTGAAACTAAATTACTATGATTTTAAAGTAAATTCAAATTAACTCACATGTACAATTTATAGTGTTCCTCCTACCTCTCCTCTCCTTTGGCTATAGCTTTCCCATTGAGCAACTTGGTAGCTTCATAGTCATGAACACTGATTTATATGCAATATTAATTCAATAATTAATAAAAAAATAGTGTGAGGCACCCTAAATCAATTTCATTTCTGCGACATCTCTACATTTCATTTAGATTTGCCCATTCCCATGTCATGATTGTTTCTCAAAATTTATGCCTTACGGTGTTTCCTTTGCAACATTTGGTGCAAATGCTAGTTTTTCCTTTTGAGAAGGAGCTTGAGGTAGGATAAGAGCCATTAATTAGATGTTCTATAGTAATCATAGAGTCTCCTAGGATTATTAGTTTGAAAATTCCCATGTCATGAGCTAGAGTTAAACCCAATAAAAAACCATACATTTTGGCTTGGTTGTTGGTTTTCCTACCCATTCCTCAAGAGTATTTGGCAACAATTTTTCCTCGAGGATTAGATATAATCCATCACCTTTCTACCACCCCTAATTCCCAATAGTTACTATTTAATAATGAGACAATAATGAAGGATTACAAATTTAAAAAATCTGGGCCACTTCTATATTTGTGATATTTAGCCCCATACCTAATGTAGTTGTTTCAACATTTTGTATTTTAGAGTAGAATATGAAACAAAATAAAAAACCATAATGAGAACTTGTATTAATTGAAATTTTCTGTTTGGAGCACAACTAACACATTAAGTCGCATCAAAAGATATATAATTCTTGATTGTATTCATAAACTTTTTTTTTTCTAGCCTATCTATATTCCCAAAATGCTAGCCTCGAACTACAACTGAATTAAGAAACTAGAAAGTACATGTTTTCAAAAAAGAACTCCCAAAATATTACATATTTTAATTTCCATACTACTTAAGTAGATGAGGAGAACCATTAACAAAATGGTAAAAACTCATTTCCATTGTGGGAAAAAGTTTGTTGAGATCCAAGACACTGAGCTAAGAATAGTCGGATGAATTGCTTGTACAGGAAGACTCAGAATGATGTTGTCCCATAGAAATTTGAAATTATTCAATAATTGACAAAGGGTGGAGATTTCATCTTCTGATTTATTAATCAAACTGCAATGATTGATAAGGATTTCCATAGAAGAGGTGATGTTGGCAACTACTGATTGTGATTTAATTGAAGAGAATATATTTCTTCTTGCATATTTTGCAATTGATATTGCTGAGATCCAAAGCTACTGCGACATCTGCATGATTAAAGGTTTGCATTTTTCAAATTCCTGCAAGGTAGATCAATTCCTCTGATATACAAGATTGTCTTGGACCTCAAATTCCCAAAACCACTTTTTTATAACATAGAAAGAAATATGAGGATCAATAGAAGGAACATGAAGAATGCACTATAAAGATGTACCTAGACAACTTGTGTTACATTTGCTAGAGAGGGAAAAGGAAAACTCTATATCAGAGACATCAACTAAAGGGCATGCTAAATCCCTGAACAATTTTTCTAAGCCATGACTAAATATAATAAAACATGCTAAATGAAACCAAAGTACTAACAAGATAAGCTCAAAGAATAATGCAATGAAAGATAGGGATACACTTAACACTAGGAATTTTTTTATCTTCAAGACTACAAGAGGAAACTTCTTGAACTATGAAATTTTGAGCACACTAAACCTACAAATGACAAAAAATCCAAAAATGGAAGGAATTCACTTTCAATATCAGTTTTCCTATAAAAAAAATATCATGCCTTCCCCACCAACAAAATGATCCTAAATTTCTTGTCATAAGAAGGATTAATTTGGAATGAATCCAACAACCGTAGAGGACACCCATATTATCATGCACCATGACGTAGTGAATCCATGTTCACACATACTATTACTTAAATTGACACAAATTAAAATATCCATGCTACAAGGAGAGAATGCGCGAGGGGTCAAATGCATTAAAATCATAGTATTCTAATTTACAATTAGATTAATATATTATGATATTTCACAAGCCAACGTCATAATCCTTGTCACAAAGTCGTTCTGTGAATCTTCTATACTGATATATATAGATCTCGCACAAAAAAAACTTCAAATATTAATAATGAGGGGAAATCCCATATGAATTTTACTATTTCCAAAAAAAACTTCAAATATCAATTATGCTTGGAAAACTCAATTGAATTTTACTATTTTAAATAAAATTTAATAGAGAAGAAAATTAGGGGGAAAACCCATATGAATTTTACTATTTCAAAAAAAACTTCAAATATCAATTATGCTCGGAAAACTCAATTGAATTTTACTATTTTAAATAAAATTTAATAGAAAAGAAAATTAGGGAAAAATTTATGGGTTTCTAAGTGAGCCAGAATGTTTATCTAATAGGTTGGTAAGTAACTCCATCCATCATCGTAGGGTTCCGGCTAATATAAGAGGGTAAGGCCATGATCCATCCTAGGCCATGATCCATCTCATAATAATTTTTTGTTTTTGTTTTTTTTTTTTTAATTTATTTTTTCAATGTGAATAACAAGGGTTGTCATAAACTTGGAGCAAATCATGTTTAGCTTAACTACCCAAGAAAAAATAATAAAAATAACTATATTTTTTTAAATATTTTTTGACTTGAAAATGTTTATATTACATTACACATCTCTATCATACAATGTGTGGAAATCTCTCTTTGGGTAATAACTATTTTCATAGTAATAGAATCAACTAATAAAATATTTTGACTCAGTCAAATTACATAATAATAATAACAATATTAAATTATGAATAAAAATTTGACCTGGTTCCTAAAGTCAGAAAGTAGCCGTTGGAGTCTGTGCTCGGACTATTTAACATGCTATCTAGGCTGGATCTGTTTCTTCAATTTGTCCTGACGATGAACCACACTAGTTGGTTCGAAACGCGTCGACAAAGGTCTTTCCATATGTGATTTACGCCGAAATTCTTCTTATGAAAATGAGATACATAGTTTCAAATTTTGAATGAAACATATTAATTCATAAAGAGTAAAGGTCTTTCCATATGTGATTTACGCCGAAATTCTTCTTATGAAAATGAGATACATAGTTTCAAATTTTGAATGAAACATATTAATTCCTAAAGAGTAAAAAATCAAAGACTTAGACATTAGTATTTAGTATTAAAGAAACATTAATAGTGGGTAGTGAAAAGTAACTAAAGGGATACACTGTCAAATGAACAGGAATCAATTCCATTCATTGGTCCTCTCCATCCATGTGTTGTAGGGATACATGAAAACCATCAATGAGAGTGTCACTATCTAAATTAGAGCCACTCTAATGAGTACCTAATGGCACATAAGTGAACCATGGTGCATCTCGCCAAATCCATCATGTCATTGGTCTCCTACCTTGGATCCACATTCCAATGTGTCATTGGTCTCCTACTTTGGATCCACATTCCCATTGCTTCATTGGTCTCCTAACTAGGATCCACATTCCATTGTGTCACTGGTCTCATCTAATACTCTATTGTTTTCTCATCTGTAAGAAGTAGAGCACCATGCATTGCAACTAGCTTCTCCACTCTCCTCGAGGTAAGTCTATTCCTCTTAACAAAGTGGATAAAAATATATGTGGTCCAATTCCTCCCTATTATTAAGCAATTCATACTCTAAAACAAAAGGAAAATAGCATGATGTTGAATCTCTAAAGCATAGTCACATGCATCATATATTGACCAACTAGATCATCCTAACACAAGCCTCTATGATCTTCCTTCAAATTAGGTTTGTTGAAGGGACTTGTGAGACCTACAAACTAAATCTACTATATTCAAAGTTATCTCCCCTCCTGTATACTGTAAATTTATGTAATTGCAATTTAAAATCCCTTCTTGATCTAGGGATCACTAATGGGAGTAACCCCACCATACCTTTCCATATAATATTTTGGGTTAAGTGCATATGTTTCCATGTGCACATGTGTCTTCATCCCTCCACCACTATATTGGGTAATGAGTAAAATCTTGTCCCTACATAAATATAATGAGGGTCTCTCTCTAAAAAATCACTACCTTTACTTAACCCAATATCCTAGCAAAAGTCTCATAGATTTTTCCAACACTAGAAGCCTTTTTTTTACCATAGAAAATTACCTCCACTTCAAGCCTATGAATGGCACCAAATAACTGCAACCTATGAACCAAGCACTATCTAATACTTGAGGCCTGATCTTATTCCTCTCATCTATGTTGGATTCTACCCACTTATTCTAATCCAATGTCAAACCCATGGTCTACAACTACGATTCTACCTTTAAGGTCCTCTCAAGCAAGAGATAATATCTAACACGTCTAGTATATGTGGGTTTGAGGAATTTCTTATTCAGAAATTCCTTGGGCTTCACGAATTCCTTCTCCAGGAGAAACAATCATTTATAAACATTTTCACATCTCTTGTAGCTATCACCAAGTGGATACCCACTAAATTTTGCTAGTGATTTTCAATGCATTATTGTGTTGATGCACACAAAAAGGAGTCCAAAAAAAATCCTTGTGTCTAGTCTAAACTAGTAACCAATTATTTTCTACACATTTTTGTTGCAGCCATAACAACTTGCACAATAATAGACACAACCTCTATGTTAGCAAATTTTAGGTTACTCTAAAAGTGTTTGAATCATGTTTGGGGGTGCTTCATCAAATTTGGGTTATATGGTGCATGTTCAACCCCTCAATGGTTAGAGATGGATTTGTAAATGGGAGATGGTGTGATGGATTTTCATATCAGAGATAACTAACTAAAGTTATTACTTGAACTCAATTGGGTGCTCAATTGCCATTCTTACCTAGGCATCAAAGTTCTCTTGACAACTTGGGTGATGTCCTTCATGATGACCACATGGATGTGTTCACTTTCCAAGATAACAAAATATTTATGAGAAGGATCATTGTCCATGTTAGGTGGTGGGAGGTATCAAGCCCTAGAAAACATGGGATAATCTCAATTCTTGTATGGAGGATGGGAATCGGCTTAGGGAATCCTATGTTATGACAATGTTCATGCAAGGGGAGTGGACCCAATAGAGCACATGGTTTAGGAGAATAAAGAGAATCCATGTGGCGTTGTCGTGGAGGTGTGTGGACACATCTTGTGCAATTACAACATCTTAGACACCTTATTATGCATGACATCACCCTAGCACTTGACATGTATATCATTAAAGTGTAGCACTCCACTTGTGTGAGTCTACATGTGATTATTGTAGGTCAAATTTATGTAAGTCTTATGAGCATTTTGGTAATTAGTCAACCTGATTTTGAGTTTTGCTCCAGCTTACATCCATGAATTTAGAAGCTCACTTTTTTTTTTTATAAAAATCCATCAATGTAGATGCTATTTTGATAATATTCAATGGAATCTTTCATTGGAAAAAAAGTGGTGAGGTAAAGGGCAATGAAAAAAATAATGATCTACTCAAATGCACCAAGGCATAACCTTTTTTTCATGAATTGAGGGGCTCGGGTCCAATTTTTACTCTATATTGAAGTAATAAGTTATTCATAAATTGGACTCATACTTTCTTTTGTAGGTGCACACTAAAAATCAATTCAGAGGCCAAAAGTTGGGTAACATGATCAAATCTTAGAAAAATCCAACAATTTTGGAGTTATTATGATGCATATTTTGGACATGTAAAGTGGAAAAAATTCATCTTTACATATCAACATTTTTAGAATGGGATCCTACTATTTTGGTA
>APFE031467069.1:3074-30925 GCA_000404065.3 Pinus taeda
TGACAGATTGTCGGATGAGAGAGAGAATGTGGGAGAACCATCTTCTCAGTGCAGATAGAGGATGTGACCTAATAGGTACACTGGATACATGGCCCTTGTTGGGGAATGTGTTGAGACTGATCCATCTTCCTTTGAGGAAGCAGTGCAGTAACCGATTTGGGTTGATGCTATGGTGGAGGAGTATGACTCCATAGTTCAGAACAGTGTTTGGGATGTGGTTCCAAGACTGGAGAACAAGTCAGTTGTGAGTTCCCATTGGCTTAACAAGGTAAAGCAAGCTTCTGATGGTAGTGTGGAGAAACATAAGGCAAGGTTTGTTGCCCGTGGTTTCTCACAGGTTGAGGGGATCAACTATGATGAGACTTTTGCTCCTATAGCAAGGTACTCATCTTTCAAATCGATGTTGGCACTATCAGCACAGATGGGTTGGAAGATCCATCAGATGGATGTGAATATTGCATTCCTTAATGGAAAGATTGAGGAAGAGGTGTACATAGAGTAGCCAGAAGGTTTTGAGACCTTCGATCATGAGTCACATGTGTGCCAACTCAAAAGAGCTTTGTACGAGCTGAAGCAAACACCTCGTGCTTGGTACGCCAGGTGTTAGCGCTTGGATTTCACCTAGGCTGAGATAGACAAATCTCAAGGCTATATCAAACCATTTCACCTCGTAGCTAGCCCTACGAGGTATGAGAAGGCTCTCTCGGGTCAAAACTCGGTGGATTTTTTCAATAGGATGAGTTGACCAATTAGGAACAAGGATTTTAGGCTAGTAAACTGATAAGGGGGATTGATTTAGAGTTTTTGGGTTTTTTGGTGGCGATTGGAGGGAGTGCAATTCAGGGTGCGGGGATTGAGATCAGTTTTTGCAGGTGGGTCTTTGGGGCAAGGTAGGAGTTTATGCTGATGCCTTTAGCTGAAAAAGATGATCAAGGAGGAAAGGAGAAAGGCTAAAGAGGGCGAACAATGAATTCGAATCCTCTCTAGACAGTGGAAAACATAAATTTTAAACAAAATTGAAAGCTGAGCATGGCATGCATGAATTCAAAACTTTATCACTTCTTTTGTTTAAATAGCAGCAAGAGATTAAGAAATGGAACACATAAACACACTTACAATGACAAGTAGGAAACACACCATCAACATAATAATCCACAAGAATCCACAATGAAGTCTGCAAAACCCTGGCCTTCCTTTTCCTCAAATTGCAAAAATACAAGTGAAAAATACAATAGAGTTTCTCCCTCTAGAGTCCAACCATGAAAATGAGTAAGAGAAGGCATAATATAGAAGGTCTAACTCCTTTCCCCACCTCTAGGGGTCGATCTCAGCTTCCTAGGAGCTGTTGCAACTAATTGTAAATCAATCACTAAATAATAGGCCAGCTCAACAACTTGCCTCTAAAACTTAGGAAGCCTATCCATGCATTAAATATTCACTATTTACATGAAAGAAGCTTCTAGAAGAGGTAAAGAAGAGTAAAAGTATCTAATGCCATGAAATTTACACAAGAATCCATCATTTACATGCCCAAATAGTCAACCAAAGTGAAAACAGTGCTTTGCTGGCCGAACTGGTCAAAAACTGGCAAATTTGCCTGAGTGGTCGCACCCCTGGCTCGAGTGGTTGCACCTTTTTGTAGCTCTGTTTGATGGCCTTCCCGGTGTCCCAATCAGGTGCAAGATAGCTCGTTGGAAAGGTCTGGAAGCCTACTTTCCAACCCAACTGGAATTTCTGAATTTGGAGTTGATTTGACCCCTCAAAAAGCAAATCTCCCAAGACCGCTTTCTGCAACTCAAAAAAGGGGTAGAAAGTCAAAATTTGCATGCATTTTGAGCTTTTGGGAGCCCAAATCTCCATAAAATCTGAAACCCTTCCATATGCAAGTGTATCTTTGCCTGAAAAATCCAAAAATATAGAGTTTTCCCCGTTCCGAGCTGTCCCCACGACTGGTCTCGTAAGGGGTGAGACCACTCGAATGGCCAAAACCTGTAAAATTCCCAAAAATGTCAAAAATGCCTCAAAATCCTCAAAATTTCTTGGGTCTGCTGCTAGGAGGAAGATAATGAGCCTCATGGTGAGTGAGAGAAGCCTCGGCCAAGATACTGAGCGGGTTGGTCTTCTTCTTCCTCTTGCGGACCTCGGTCAACCTTCTTTGGAACACCTTCATCTTCGCCTTGCAAACATGCATCCTTGCCCAATAATGGTTTTTCATGTTCCTTAGAAACTTGTTGTTTCGATTGGCCTTAGCCAACAGCCCCTCTAAGTGTGTGTTCACTTGGATAAGCATGGATTCCCTCTCCTTGGGCAGCAAGTCACCGGGCCTCCTACGGTTGATGACTCGATCACTTCGAATCCTCCATAGCTCATCCAACTCTTTCTCATCCTCAAGCTGTTTGTTTCGCTGCTCCAAATATTTGATTACCCATTTTTCCATCAATAATTGTGTCTGCAGCGAATGAATCTCGGTGCTTTGCTCTCAGATGATATCCTTGAGCTCTGTGCTAGGAGAACCGGCATCAAGATCAATAACCGGATCACCTGACACTCTCTCCTCAATCATGGGCTGCTTGCCCCTCTCTGCTACCTGTGCTGCTGTCGGCAACGAGGCCCCTTCCACCTGGTGTGGAGATAACACTCGCTGATCTGATGATGATGACGAGACCCCTTCCACCTGCTGTGGAGAAAATACTAGTCGAGCTGCTGCAAACAAGGTCCTATGACCTCTCTGATATGTACACTGTAGTGGGGAAACAACATGTGTCGGCACAATAATCTCTGCCTGGCGTGATGGACCTCCCTCCTCATGAATGGGCTCTGACTCTAGCTGTGACTGTGATGGCGTTGTAAAGACCTCATGAGAAATGAAGTCTGCCCATGAAATGCCCTGCTGCCTCAACTGATAAGAAACAACAAGCTGAATCAGACCATGATGGCACAAACTCCTATGCTGCTGGGCTGGGGTCTGCCTCTGAAATACGGATGACATCCTCTGAATGTCCTGGAAGAAGTAAATCGGGATGTTCATCATCCTCACTCTGGTAAAGTGCATCAACATGCGAATATGACAAGAGAAGACCTGTGAAAATCTTCCCTCACATGTAAAGTACTGCATGATAAGCCTCATGATCGAAGCATACTCCACCTGGAGGAATCTAAAAGGAAAGACCCCTGACAAGTGACTCACAAATGCTGGCCTGACATATGGCTCAAAATAAACGAAATCCAGCAATTTGCGCTTGGGCCACACCTCTCCCACATTCGGTATCCCGGTAGCCTCTGAAATCATCTCTGGAGATAGTATAAAATTCACCCCTGCAAGAGTGACGTGTCCATCATGAAGGTGGAAAACAAATAAACGGGCCAACTCCCTATGACGCTGAATCTGAGCAAGCCTCTCACAGAACTGAAAACATGACATGTAACGAAAACCATTCATTGCCAAAGGACAAGCCTGCAATGCTGCCAAAGAAGTAGGTTCCTGTCTCCTATGATGACCACCTTTCTTACGAAGCCTCTGCTGTACCTCCACCTCTGTAGATGATGAATGGTCATCACCTTGCTCATAACTCTCGGTGTCTGACATGGTTCTGGAACAAGATGAGCAAGCTGAAAGATAAATAGAACTGCTGCCTCTGCCTGCAAAATGCTGAGAAGTATGCTGTTTTCAAGGGGAAAAAATCATAAGGGAAATGTTAGGGGAGGGATTTTTAATAAGGAATGGGAAAATATATAAAAACAGGGATTTTTAGGGATAATTCACAAAATCTAACATATCATCTCATCTTTCAGGCAATCATTTGCAACGAAATACTTTTATTAGGATTTTATCATAAGGGAAACCATGTATGATAGTGACCAAGGGAAAGAACATATGTTACGACAGGGGTATGGGACAACATTGTTCATTTGAGTTTTTGTCTGTTAATGTACATCAAGAGGCAAACTCTGTTGTTTCAAAGGGATTCATGTACATTTGGTCATGGGGGAAGGAGGGCTTTATTTACATTTTTTGTCAAAAAGGGGATTGACAACTTCAAAGGAGAAGAGGAAAAGGGAACACAGGTTTTGTGTTTGGGAAGCATAGCAACATTATTTTGTAGACCATAACCATAGCTTTCTAAATATATACAGCTGCAATTTTTAATTTTTCTTTTGTTTTTTATGAATGTCATAACAACAGCCTGCCTCTTTTTATACACAGCAATATCTCTCTTTTCATGTTTTGTCATTTTGGCATAATATTGCTATTTGTATTTTCACATAATTTTTTTATATATTTTTTTTTATTATGCTGTTGGTCCATCTAATTTGTTGGCTGTGAGAGGGTATTAGGGTTTGGGTGGAATATGAGTGGAATTAGGGTTTAGTAAAGGGATTTGGGGAGGGATAGATTTTTCAAGGAATTTTGGGATGGGAAACTTAGCATTTCTTGCAAATGAAATAAGTGAAATAAGAGATAAACATGTATCAACATTTGTGAAATTAATTTAAAAGGGAACAAGGGGGGGGTAAGAAGGAATTAAAACCTTGAGAAACACACAAACCCTAGCATAATTGCCTACATTATCAACAGCCAAATTCACCATTTCTCTTGCAAATATTAAAGGATAAAACCATTCAACACATCATTATTCAATCATCCCTTGGCATTATTGGTGAATTTAGAGCCTACCTAGTCGATTTGGCACTTGGGAGGGTGATTTAATCGATTTGGAAATTTTCTGGCAAACACAGGCCGAGTGGTCGCACCCCAGGCTCGAGTGGTTGCACCCCTCTGAGTGGTCGCACCCCTTCTAAAATCGCACTGTGGGAGTGGCGCTGAGTGGTCGCACCCCACCCAATTGGTCGCACCCCTGTTTCGAGTGGTCGCTCCCCAGGAAATGACCGAAATGCTGCAAATCACCTTCCTTTGCTCTCTCTTTGTGTTTTGCAAACTTGCAAATGCATAATGAGGCCATGAAGAGGGAAATTTAGTCTTTATAGGTCCACATTAGAAAAATTAAATCATCAAACCCACTTTCTAATGTTGTATGTTTTGACATTTAATTTAACACTGTTTTTTAAGTTTCACTTTGCCTGAAATTGATCTTTTGAGTGCTTTCACTTGGTTCTTTTTGTAGGTTGATTATCTAATGGACTCTGGCGAGGAAACCAGGGTTGTTGCCAGCATTCTGAAGATTTTTGAAAATTTTCCTTATTTTTGCAAATTTCACATGACCTTGGGTTTAAAAACAGAGTTTTTAAATCCAAGGTATAAATGAGCTGTAGCTGATGAAAAATATCAATAGAACATAATTACATACCTCCTTCTGGCTTGCTGGGGACAATTGGACTTTTGACTCATGACCTTTCAGTGATTTTGACCGAAACCCTAGACCTAGACTTGGGATTTCAAGACAAAAAATGAAACAAGTGTGACACAAGTTTATTCAAATGATATGACCTGATTCCAGCAAAGCCAATAAGGGGACAAAGACCAGCTCCTCCATTAGTGTTATGGCATGCCTAATGGGATGCAAAACTGATGCTGATGAGACACCTACATATGCATATGCAAAGAGCTTTTGATCACCGATGGAGGGCTCAAGACCGACACTAACAGTAACTATGGCATTGTCTTCTTCCCTAATTATCTTAGTGTCTAGCCAACTTTATCATGCAATTAAGATTATCTTCGTGTAAACATACATTATTACTTACGTTCAACTAACAAATAGAAATAGATACATTCACGCATCAATTTAACATTATAATGTAAACCCAGAACTTAACATATCATAATCGAATGCAGTAATCAGAGATAGAAAACATAGTGATTCCAAAATACTTCTATTTATTTATGATTCAAGTTCCTAGTACAAACTCTATACACCCTGCGCACACAACTGCAGGGGTCTATGCACTTAGCTGCGGACTTCCACACTAGGCCTCTATGCACTCAGCTGCATAGCCTCTTCCTATGCTAAGACTCTCACTCTTAGCTCACCCAAACTTACCAATGACTCATGACTTCTTACTTACTTTTTCTTCTTCTCCCTTAGATCTTCTAAGACTTCCCTTTTTATACAATCCCATTGTCCATGGACCATGGGTAGATCTCAAAACTGACATAACTTATCTAAACTAAGCGCAGAAAACCCTTTTAACTTTAGACACCTTTCACACTCCATGACCACAAAATGCGGAGACTTTAGATTTCTTTACACAAAATTCAGGTCTTCTGCCCCAAAACTTGGGTGTTTTAACCCCAAAATTGACCCCCAGGGGACTCGTTCCCTACAGGCCCCCAACACAAACATGGTAGCTCACCCTCAAGTCACTCAGCTGGCATGGAGATCTTGTCACTAAGACCTCCCAGCTCGACCTAAACAACTACTACCTCGGTGGCGCACTGCATTGTTGCTTGCTTTAGATCCTCAACCAATTGTTCTGTCACTGGCCTTGCGCTAGAAGTTTGTAGCTTCTGCTGAGTCTCCTACAGACTCGCCAACTTGCCTTCAATGGTAGTCATGATCTCAAAGGCCTCATCTAACCAAGGCTTCAAACGAGCCTTCAGCACAACTTCCTTATACTGTGTTGCGTCTACATGTTCCTTCAGTGCCTTGGGCTCCTGCAACTTCACGAGCCTTTATGTGATGACAACAGTTCGCGTTGTTGCCTTAACGTCACCATAGAACTGCTACAATTCCCGTGCTTCTGTCTCCAACCTCTATACATTGGGGTCCTCTTGTAAGCTAGTGAGGACCTTGAGAAACTGCTCAAAAAGTGTCATGCAATCCGTCACTTCACTTGCTACCACTGCTACTGCATCTGCCACAGCAGTCGTACGCTACTCCCTGACTTTCGGCGCCATCGATGGCTAGGCCTTCAACTGCAACTCTGTAATCTTGAGATTTAGCTCCAGCTAAACCTTGGCCAACTCTATGCGTGTGTCACACACTCCCATAGTGAGTTTTCGAATCCACACATCGACTGGCTCAGCTTTAGAGATGTCCAGCTTCGGGACAGTTTTGCATGCTTCATCCACAACCTTAGTGAGGCACAGATTTTTATCTATGAGGTCAAACATAAGGATGGTGGTGAAGTCACGTTGTATGGCCATTTGAGCATTGTTAACCTTTTGCTCACTGATCACTTGCAAAGCGCAGTGATCGCAACCTCGAAGCTTGGCGATCACACCATCCTGCAAAAGGTAAAGCACTTCGCTAGGAAGCTCTGGAAGATTAAGTCCCACGCCCCTGAGGGCGCTGACAGTGGGTCTATCAGCATCAATCGTTGTCATCAATGCTCCATATAGAAGCACTATGGCTCGGGGGTCCCTAGCGAGCAGCATCTCTGCGGCTTCTGAGGTGCCAATGGCCACACTAGTGGGTGCCACGATGGTCTACATGTGTGAGGCATGGATATGTAGCTCATGTAGACCCATCTGAATAGCACCCAATCCTTCTACTAATGCAACAGTTATGCGGCGGCATCTCACATCGTATCCCCTATATCATTCAGATCCTTGTCTTTCAGGGTGATCAGATCCAAAGATGTCTTGATTGCTTTGGACTTCTTCCGTGACCCTATCTTTTCCAAACCCCTGGTGCACTTGATATGGAACAAATTCATTTTCGAGTCCGCTCCTCCATTCTCTATCTTTTCGTCCGCTTCTTCCTCTGTCTCTAGTGAGGGTGATTTCTCTTTGTCAGAGTCATGCTCCTCTCATCCTGCCTATCCTCCTGTCTCCAGCGTGGCATCGCAGTCTACCTTAGCCTTAGCATTGGCTTCCTTTCTCCTTTTCACGGCTAGCTACTCCATCTTCAGCTTGGCTTCTTCCTTCTTCCATTACGCGACGTCTTGCTAGATCTTGCAGTCTAGTCCGAGACAGCGCACCATTCTGTCGGACAGTTGTCAAGGACCACGTTGATCACATCATCTGTCAACAAGTAGGGCAAGTCGTTCCACTTCTACTCGGGGTCCTTCCACGCCCTTATTGAGATGTGGTGGAAATCATCCTTGAATTTCAAGTACTCCTGCAATCTGTCAAATTTGGTAGGTGACAAATGTGGCTTGCGGTTGATGGCCATGTGCACATTCATCTCCATCAAGGTCCAAAATATTTTGCAATCCTTTACCCACTAAGGATCCTTGGTCACCCACAGTGAAGCGTACTTCGCGGCCTCTGGTAGATCCGGTGCGACCTAAGGGAACTGACTGTCTTCGGGTAGCTCCCATGCTATGAGCACTATGGACAGCAAAATCCATGCATAGTGAAATGTCTTGCTGAGATCCTGTGCCTCGTGGCAGTTCGCGAGGAACTCACGGCAAAGGTAGCACGCCCAATTAAATTGAACACCCTCTGCGCATTGGGCCGCCAAAGCTACAACTGGTGTCGGCACTTCATCAGCATGACACTTCCACATAACCTTCCCTACCAAGAGCTGTGTGGCTACTTTGACCCTCAGGTCACAGATGCTTGAGATGGCGTAGACACGTGAATTCTTCACTAACTTGAAATTTTCCTTCATGGCCTCCGCGAGGACATGTTCGCTAGTCTTTCTGCCAAACGCCATGGCCGGATTTTCCCCTATGTATGGCAGCCATGTGAACCTATGGATTAGTCTACCAGTGATGGGTATTGGCTCCTCCAACCACAAACACCCATCGTGCACCAAGCATAGTAGCTTCTTGATTACCACCATTGTTTTTGGCACACAGTTGTAATGCGACATCCATATTAGGTTGAGTAGTCCTGCCTTATCCATGCCTCTCAGCCACTTCCATGCCTCCAATGTGGTTATGCCAATGGTTTTGTGGAACACGCGATGCATGAGTTGATTTTTTGCTAGGTGAGGAAATCGCTTTGTGTCTGCTAAATCCCAATCTTCTAATTTCAAAAGGGGGACACACCCCAAGCGCAGTCCTTCAAACACAATTTGGTCCTATAAGAGGGGTGTATGCAGGGTGACCTTACTCACGTTAATGTATTTAGGCACCTTGGTCTTTCCCTTGCATGAAGGAACGTACTCAAGCAGCTTAGTGATGGGATCGGACCCCACAATTTCGACATCCTCCATTTCCATCCCAACGTCCTCGTCATCCATTGGGATATCCTCAAACTCCTCTTTTTTTGGCTCTAGGTTAATTGTCATGCCCTTTTCCTGTGCAGTGGTCTTAACCTTCTAGGGGTGTTTCCTGGGAGATGCGCACACTGACTGCGAAGGTGCGGTTTGTTTTCCCTTGTTGATCTCGGGACCATCCGTGGTCGGGGTAGGCCTTGGCCTAGGCATCCGTGGAGACTTTTGTACTTCAGCTAGTATTTTTGCATGCGCTCCCTCTGAGGTAGCTCCTTCTATTTCCATAGCCACCTCTAGGATAGCTCCCTCGGCTATCATTGCTTCCATGCTCATATATTCTCTGGGCGTCGACATAATGCTATGTAATAACTCCTGATTTTCCTGTGGCAATCTATCAAACACAAAACTTACTAGAAAAAGCTCCACGACCAAAAAATGCAAAGACTTTACGTTTCTTTACACCCCAACAAGCCTCCAACACAAACATGGTGACTTGCCCTCAATTCACTCAGCGAACATGGAGATCTTGTCGCGAAGACCTCCCATCTTGACCTGAACAATTTCTACCTCAATGGCGCACTGTGTTGCTACCTACTTCAACTCCTCAACCAACTATTCTGTCACTGGCCCTGCACTAGCAATCTGTAGCTTTTGCTGAGTCTCCTACAGACTGGCCAACTTGCCTTAATGGTAGTCATGATCTCATAGGCCTCATCTAAACAAGGCTTCAAGCAAGCCTTCAGCACAGATTCCTTGTGTTGCACTGCGTCTACCTATTCCTTCAGTGCCTTGGCCTCCTCTAGCTTCGGAAGCCTTTGTGTGATGGCAATAGTTCACATTTTTTCCTTAACGTCGTTGCAGTGTTGCTGCAGTTCCCAAGCTTCTGTCTCCAGCCTATGTACATTGGGGTCCTCTTGTAAATTGGTGAGGACCTCGAGCAACTGGTCAAAAAGTGTCGTGCAGTCCATCACTACACTTTCTACAACTAATACCGCATCTGCCACAGTAGTCGCACGTTGCTCCCTAACTTTTGGCGACGTCAAAGGCTGGGCCTTCAACTGCAACTCCCTAATCTTGAGATTCAGTGTCAGCTGAACCTTGGCCAACTCTATGCGTGTGCCACTCACTCCCGTAGCGAGTTTTCAAATCCACACATCGACTAGATCAGCTTCAGGGATGTCTAGCTCTAGGACAGTCTGGCATGCTTCATCCACAACCTTAGTGAGCTGTTGATTCTTATCTGTGAGGTCGAACACAAGGTTGATGGTGAAGTCATATTGTACAACCATTTGAGCATTGTTAACCTTCTGCTCACTGATCACCTTCAAAGTGTAGTGATCGCAAGCCCGAAGCTCGGTGATCACACCATCCTACAAAAGGTAAAGCGCTTCACTAGGAAGCACTATCAGATTAATTCCTATGCCCTTGAGGGCATTGACAGTGGGTCAGCCAGTGGCAATCTTCATCATCAATGCTCTGTCTAATAGCACTATGGCTTGTGGGTCCCTAGCGCACAGCATCTTCGCGGCTTCTGAGGTGCCAATGGCCACACTGGTGGGTGCCACGCTGGTTTGCATGTGTGAGGCGTGGATCTGCAACACAAGTAGACCCATCTGAATAGCACCTAACACCTGCTGCTACTACTGCTCGAACTATTGTAGCAGTTCTACGGTGGCATCCCACACCGTCGCCCCTATATCATTCAGATCCCCATCTATCAGAGTGATCGGATCCAAATATGTCTTGATCACTTTGGACTTCTTCTGTAGCCCTATCTTTTCTGGACCCCTTGTGCACTTCATAAGGAATAGAGTCATTTCCAGGTCCACTCCTCCCTGCTCTGTCTGTTCATCCGCTTCTTCCTCTGTCTCTGGTGAGGGTGATTTCTCTTTGTCAGAGTCACTCTCCTCTCCTCCTGCCTATCTACCTGTCTCCTACATGGCAGCATGGTCTACCTTAGCCTTAGTATCAGCCTCCTTTCTCCTTTTCATGGCTAGCTTCTCCATCTTCAGCTTGGCTTCTTCCTTCTTCCACTGTGTGGAGTTCTTGCTAGATTTCACAATCAAGTTCGAGGCAGTATGCCATTTTGTCAGCTAGCTGTCAAGGACTGTGTCGATCGTGTCATCTGTCACCAAGTAGGGAAAGTTGTGCCACTTCTGCTTGGGGTCCTTCTGCACCCTTATTGACACGCGGTGGAAATCAGCCTTGAATTTTGCATACTCCTGCAATCTTTCAAAGTTGGTAGGCGACAATCGTGGCTTGTGGTTGATGGCCATGTGCAAATTCATCTCCATCAAGGTCCAAAAGATTTTGTTGTCCTTACCCGCTAAGAATCCTTGGTTACCCACAGAGAAGTGTACTTCGCAGCCTCTGGTATATCTGGCATGACCGAAGGGAACTAACTATCTTAAGGTACCTCCCATGCTACCAGCACTATGGACAGCAAAATACATGCATAGTGAAATGTCTTGCTGAGATCCTGCAGCTAGACACAGTTTGCGAGGAACTCACCACAGAGGTAGTGCACCCAATTAAATTGAACTTCCTTCACGTATTGGGCCACCAAATCTACGACTGGTGTCGGCACTTCGTCTGCGCGACACTTCCGTATAACCTTCCCTACCAAGAGTCGTGTGGCTACTTTGACCATCGAGTCACAGATGCTTGAGATGGCGTAGAAGCACAGCTTTTTCACTAACTGGAACTTTTCCTTCATGGCCTCTGTGAGGAAATGTTCGCTAGTCTTTCCGCCAAACACCATGGCTAGATTTTTCCCTATGTATAAAAGTCACGTGATCCTATGGATCAGTCTATCAGTGATGGTTATTGGCTCCTCCAACCACAAACACCCATTGTGCACCAAGCAAAGTACCTGCTTGATTACCACCATTGTGATGGGTGCGTGGTTGTAATGTGGCACCCATAGTAGGTTGAGCATTCCTGCCTTATCCATGCCTCTTAGCCACTTTCATGGCTCCAACGGGGTTACACCAGTGGTTTTTTGGAACACACAGTACATGATTTGATTTGTTGCTATGTGAGGAAACCTCTCTGTGTCTACTAAATCCCAATCTTCTAATTTCAAAAGGGGGACACACCCCAAGTGCGGTCCTTCAAACACAATTTGGTCTGGTAAGAAGGGTGTATGCAGGGTTACCTTACTCTCATCAATGTCTTTGGGCACCCTGGTCTTTCCCTTGCACAGAGGAACGTACTCAAGTAGCTTAGTGATGGGGTCAGACCCCATAATTTCGACATCCTTCGTTTCCATCCCAACATCCTCATCATCCATTGGGATATCCTCAAACTCCTCTTCTTCTAGCACTGGGTTAATTGTCTTTCCCTTTTCCTGTGCAGTGGGCTTAACCTTCTGGGGGTGTTTCCTAGGAGATGTGTGCACCGACTGTGATGTCGCGGCCTATTTTCCCTTCTTAATCTTGGGACCCTCCATGGTCGGGGTAGGCCTTGGCCTAGGCATCCGTGGAGACTTTGGTACTTCATCTGGTATTTCTGCAGGTGATCCCTCCAAGGTAGCTCCTTCTGCTGCCATAGCCACCTCTGGGACATCTCCCCCGGTTTTCGCTGCTTTCGCACTTATATCTTTAGTGGGCATCGACATAATGCTACGTAATAACTCCTTATTTGCCTGTGGAAATGTCTTAAACACAAAACTTGCTAGCAAAAGCTCGAAGGTTTCACAGTTCATGTGCACCTAAGAGCTCAACAACTCACTTCTCAAAATGCCAAGTGTTTTTCGCTGGGAAGCCACTTGTAATTTATAGGCACTTTCAAATTCAATTCTAATCGTTCACCCCAAAATCAGTTCATTAATGCTAGATTGGCGACAAATTTTCAGAGATCTGGCCCATAAAGTCAGACTTAAATGTCACCCCGCCCGCTCCATTTGGCCGGTTTTCATCGTCAAATCATGAACAGTGACTTTAATGGTCACTTTATGACTGCTCTGTGTGGTTGCTTCCTTGGTACCGCATCCCCATGCGTGCTTCCATGGGCATTGTGACATATCTTCATTCTACACAGTTCCTCGATCACACAGCTCTCCGACCTAGGTAGTGTAGTTTATAGTCTCATGCTTCCTTTCAGCTGCCTGGAGTGCTAAGACTATGCTTCCCTGATATACTCACCTAGATGGATCACCGGTGTATGGCTTCAATCAACTACCATTCACCTTCCCTAGGAAGGGTTGTCCATTAAATTTGACCAACTGAACTGCTCCACCATCGATAATCTCCTTGATGACATATGGTCCTAGCCAATGCATCCTGAATTTCCCTGGATATTTATCAAATTTACTGTCATATAACAACACTAGATCATTTACCTCGAAGGTGCACAGTTTGATGTGTCGATCGTGTCATTCCTTTCCGTGCTCCTTTTGAACTTGTTGATGAAATCCAGCTAGAAATCAATCCTCCTCATGCTCTACTAGTTGCGCGAGCCTCTCCTCTAGGGTCCGCAATCCACCATTTCTGTGAGTGCCACTATGCGCAGACTAGGTATAATGTATTCCATTGGCATCACAGCTTCTATGCCATACACAAGTCTGAAAGGCGTTTTCCCAATCAACTTCTTGCAAGTCATTATGTAGGCCCATAGAACCGCTAGTATGAGCACATCCCAGTCACTTCTCTAAGCATTGCAGACCTTTGTCAGTGTGTTCTCCAGTATCTTATTGAATGCTTCCATCGCCCCATTGGCATGTGGGTGATAAGGCATACTCTTATGGTGATACACCTGAAATTCTTCTGTCAATGCACTAATTATTTCATTAAGAAAGTCTGTACCATGATTACTAATCAAGATCTTTGGATAGCCAAATCTTGTCAGTACCTATTCAAAAAGAAACTTTGTTGTCATTGTGCCTATACAATCCTTCACGGGTTGTTCCTCTGCCCACCTGGTCAAGTACGCGGATGTGGTGATGATGTACCATGCACCTATCTTCTTTCCTGGAGGCTAAATTGGACCCACAAAGTCAATCACCCATTTCTTGAATGGTTGTAATGTTACCTATGGCATCAAATGCAGTTCATTCCTCTGCAATGGCTTGCCAATCCTTTGACATGCATCACATGCCCTACAATATGTTTTTGCATCCTTATAAAGAGTTGGCCACCACAACCCAACACGCAGAACCTTTTGCACTGTTACTTTTCCTGCATAATGTCCTTTTGCATCTCCTCCATGATCCTTCGCAAGAATGCTGCTTCCTTCCAAGTCGGGTACATAACGTCGCAATATTTAGTCTGACCCCATTTTGTACATTTTTCCTGCAATGACGGAGAAATCTACTACGCGCACTATTAACTCCTCCTTCTACTAGCTGGTATACCCTTCTGGACCAGTTCCTGTCATTGGGAAATGTATGATATCCTAAAAGTGATTATCTATGATGTGCACTGCAAAGAGCTACGCGTCAGGAAGCCCCTCCTCCAAGTTAGTAGGTTCCTCTCCCGTTTCAATGCGCAACAAATGATCAGGTCTCACATTCAGTTGTCCTAGCTTCACAATAACTTCAAAGTCATACTCCTGGAACAACAACAACCATCTGCAGATCTTGCCCCCCAACATAGGCTTATTGACTAGGTATTTCAACACAAAATGATCTGTAGACATCTTAAAATGTCCACCCAGCAAATAGTGCCTGAACTTTTGGAGAGCATATACCATAGTTAGTACTTCACTCTCTATAGTGGAATAGTTCTTCTTAGCCTTGGACAGATTCCTTCTCGTGAATGCTATATGATAGTCCAATTCCCCCTCTCCTGCCTGTGTCAACACGGCCTCTAGCGTAATACATGAGGCATCCACGTGCACATGAAATTCCTTCTTCCAATCCAGGAAAACTAGGATTGGAAGGGTGACCATTTTCTCCTTCAGCACGTCCAACCTCTTCTAGAATTCATCACTGCAACAGAACGTAGCATCATTTTTCAACAACTTCTCCATGGGCGCGGTCATCTGGGCATAGTTCTTGATGAACTTCCTATAGTGTCTAGTATTCCCTAGAGTTGCACGCAGTTGTTTCACATTCCTTGGTGCCTCCAAGGTGATCGATCTTTGCAGGGTCTACCATCAATCCTTGTCTACATGCCACATGACCCAACAAGATCTCAAAAGGGACACAAAATAGACACTTCTTCAGATTGAGCATGATCTGGTATCTCCGACATGTATCTAACATCAAGCACAAACTTGCCACATGATGCTTGACCAATCCAAACACTGTCTAATTGTCAAAGTATACCTCCATAAACTTAGGAATGAATTTTTTCAATGACAAAATGACTACATGCGAAAATATTGTTGGTGCATTCTTCAGCCCAAAAGGCATTACAGTCTACTGAAAACATTCCCATTTAGTCACCAAGGTTGTCTTGCTTCTATCCTCAGGCGCAATTTTGATCTGATGATATCCAGGGAACCCATCAGTGAAAGAGTATGCTTCTTGGCCACCTACATTATCCAGGACCTCATCAGTGAACATGGTCGGGAAGGGATCACGCACGCAAGCATCATTCAGCTTTCGGAGATCTATGCATATCCTTATTTCTTCCTTCTATTTCTTTTCCTGAACCACTATCGGGTTTACCCAATCAAATTCCTCCACTGGTTCAATAATTCCTACAACAAGCATATTATCTAACTCAGCGTGAACCTTTTCCTTATACTTAAGATTAAGGCTCTAAGGTCTTTGTTTTACAGGTTTCACATCTGGTTTCAGGGTGATCTTCATGACACCTAGGTCTCGTATTATCCCTTTTAAATCAGAAAAATTTGTGGGGAACAAATCTTGATATTCACGGAGGAGCTCAGCGACCTTGTCTACTGTCAAATCATCCTAATAGTCCCTAATCCTTAAAAATTTTGGTTCTGCCTCTGTGCCAATGTTAAACTATCTAGTTTTCAACGGTGTGGTTATGTGTTGATCCTCTATCTGTGGACCTTCAACCTCGCGGTGACCTTCAGTTTCTGGAATATTAATCTTTCTGGGATCCACGTCTTCTTCTTCAGTGGTCACGTTATAGCATTCCAGTGCATGGCTCAGCTGGGTAGTCCAATCAGGTTGGACCAGATCCAAGGGATCTTGTGGTATCGTAATGATCGCTGCTTTAACCTCTTGTAGTGCCTTGTCAATACAGTCAAAGCCATCCTCAAAGTTAAACGTCATTATAAATCCCTAGCGCAAGATGTCCCACTCTTCAGTGCCATGGCAGAGCTCTGTTTCCAAGTACCAATTGATTGGTATGATGCCCAAGGTATGACAAAACAGATACACCTATTCAAGCTAGGGCTTCACTCCATAAGCCTTAGTCCATTTGGCTAGGTGATCACGCAGATCATCCCTTCCATCATACTCATCTATCATCCACATTTTTGGCTACCCAAAATGTATTCTCATCATCCTCCTATAGTCGCGCCAATCACCGAAATTATCCTTGTGCGTACCCACCATCTTGTGAGCGTACCGCGCAGTACCCAGTCCAAGCCTTGGAAGTGATGTTTCTTAGGAACTTCTCTTTCAAATGCATCCACAAAACAATCAACATCAATTAGCCCATCATAGTGAGGTAGATCCCTGACTTTGGATGACAAGCAGCATAATGACTTGGTCATCATATTACAACGTAGCGTAGATAATTCATGCAGTTGGTTCTACCAGTGCTCTAATTCTTCATCTGAAACTGTCGTGCAGGAGCTCTTGTGGTCACATGCAATACGTTTGTCCACTGTCGGATTTACAATCCTGGTCTCGTGCCATTATCTTGTAAATCTGGTCCAGATCATCATCACTTTCATAATCTCAGACTATTTCTGTATAGCGCAGTCCCTCCGCGAGATCCACCGGCACCACTACGTAGAGTGACTTCTTTTCAAATATCATATTTCACTTCTTCAGGTTAATTACCCCATTCATGTCAGTGGCCCAATTGATTCCAAGGAGCGCAGGGCATGGATTAATATCATCCACAATCTCTATTACTTCAAAATCCGCCAATACACTCGCGCCCTCAATATCAACGGTTACCCCTTGCATCCTCCCCATTGGGATAATTTTTTGTTGATTTTCCTTTCTTAACTATATCGGATACCATTGGAGCACAGGTCTCCCCATTCTTTCCCAAGTCTGTTTTGGCAAAACATTCACGTTAGACCCCAGATCCAGGTTAACTTGGTCCATCTCGTATTCCCCTATCTGCGTGGTGAGTCTCGCTTCACACCTGGTCCTTACCAGCACACCAATTGATCGGTTCATGTAGGCCCTTCACAACCTTACTATCACGGAGCAATTCCATGTAGGTCTCCAAGAATGTGGTAACCATGGATGGGTCCATTTCTTCAACTGGTTTTTCCTGACTTCCTGAGGTAGAGGCCTCAGCGAAGCTTTTCTTTTCTTCCATGAATGTTTCTTTTGTGCGCTTCAATTCAAACCCAGTCTCTTTTTTTGGTGCTTTGCGGACCCATTCGCCTTCTACAAGCTGCTTGCCTTAATCCTCCCTTGTCGTAGTTCTACTTCGCAGCATAATGTTTACCTTAGGGTCTTCATCTCGAGGCTCAGCCCTCATCATCTGGAGGTTTTGTGTCGGTTGTGGAGGCTGCGCCCCTTTTTCGTGAATCTTAGCCAATAATATTAGGCAATCCTCAGTCACATGGACAAACTAAGTACAATAGCAGCACGACAATCACGTCGGATTCAAACAGTCCCTCGCATAGTGTCATGGGCCTTCGTAACTGTAAAAAATCAGTTGTCCTCAACCTCTCTCATGCCCTCCTCCACCTCGACCTCAGCCGCGCCCCTAATATTCACCTCGCGTTCCTCCAAAACCTTGGTCTGGAGGTCGTGTTTATGTCTGCACCCTGTATGCAGGTGTCCTATCCATCATCAATTCGTAACTATAGAAATTGCACTCATCGTGACCTACTGATTGACAGAAATTGCAAAAGAGTTGTTGTGGTGTTTGTACAAATTTTTGCAGCAGATAGAAATTGTCGATCGCATGTTTCCCAACCACCTGGCATATAGTGCACCATAGCAGAGACCCTGCACTTGGCCCTACCTCAACCTCTAGTCGTAGATGCATTGGTCCCCCTACTGCAACATAGTTCACGAAGACTAGTCAGTGATCCTTATCATGCCCCTGACCCTTGCATTTTAGGCACCAAACTTCTTCGTGTGCCTCCGGCCGAGATGTTTTGTCCCGCTTCAGACTTTTCATTTCAAGACAAAGGTTTTGCAAATGTGCATGAATCTTCTGAACCCCCAGATTAGCATCCTGCATTGGTGTCTCATGCAGCCTCATCGTGATTTCCAGAGCTTCTCCCTGGGTTCCAATATTCTGTTACAATAGCACAACCCTTAGGTGTGGCAAGAGCGAGGCCACAAAACATTCGTGGTGCTGATCATCAGTTAGGTTCATGTTGGCTTCACAAATCGTACAATTCAGACTTTGATCCAAATCCCAGGGCGTCTCCCTCAGCTTCATCTTGATCTCCTTGAATCCCACAATCAATTGTGCTTGAGACTTAGATCTAGTGAATTCTCTATTCAGTGAAGCCTAGATATCTACCAACACGGACGTTGCGTTATCAGTACTGTACTTAATGTACCACATTAGTGCGCAGTCGGACAGAGCAATAACTGGTGTAGCTTTCTTCATTTGGTCATCCATGATACCCTAGGCTTCCCATACAAACTTTGTGACAAACCAAACTGGTCCGGGTCTTCATTCCCTATGCCCTTGAATACAGGTAGTTTTACAGAGTTCACCATATTGAACAGCGGTAGAGGTGGTGGTGGTGTGGGTGATGGGGTGAGCGGTGGAGGTGAGGATGGAGGCATTGTAGATGGATGGGACAAGGGTGGAGGCAGTGTAGGTATTCGTGGGAACCCCTGTCTTATCAATTGACTAGCACTCAAGGGAGAAGTCTGCGGTACTTCTTCATCGTCACTCAAAGGAGGCCCAAGCAGCTGGCTATACTCAGGACCTTTTGTTCCTCTGTCCCTAAAATAATTTCTACTTCGTGTAGCTCCAAACATTAAGGTAACCACATAACCCATTGTTCACACAAGAGCATCTTAATCCAAGTGTTTAGCGATTTTAAATACTTACCTCGTGGTCCTTTAAAGAAGTGTTGCTCTATTTTTCCATAACTAACAGAGGTATTGACCACGAAATCTGTCACAAATCCTCCTATGATGCGGTTGAGCCAATGGTCGATAGTGCATGCAATCTTATCTTTAGAAGCTTCCAATCTCCTTCCTAACTCTGGTGTCCAAACAATCAGATTGTCAAGCCTCCACCTTCCTTTGTCATTTACCAACTTCGTAATCCACTCATATAACTCAACCGGGAAGGAACAAAAGAAGATTTCATGTATTTCTATGTACAGGTATCTGTCTAGCCACTGTTCTTTTGTCAATCGCAGGTTCTTGTTTTCTTGTGCCGCGAATTCATGGATCTTTCTATCCAACCAGTTTTCAATCTCCTTCTTAGTTGGATTCCAATGATACGACATCACACATCTCGTTTTGCAAATCTTGTCCCGGCAATGGAACCATTTGTTGGCTTGATGGGCCCTGACCCAGGTTCAGCATTAGGTAGCCAAGCAAATCCCTACACTATTGGCCCTTTCAGCATCAGTCCATGGAGAACGGACTGAAGTCTCACCCGAAGCAGTATGGGAGGATGCAAGAACCAAGTTTCCACACCCTAAGATGGTTGTGATGTCGGTTTTCCACCTTAATCCCTTCCTTCACGTAGATCAATAAGCCTTTAGAGATTAGTGATGTATTTCCTCTTCTACCTTTCAAAACCTCTGGGAAGGTATCCGACTACCCTTCACACAACCCTAAACAATGATTTACCCACTTACACGCCTCTGTAGCTATGTTATTGTCTTATTCCCTAATTATCTTAGTGGTTAGCGAACTTTATCATGCAATTAATATTATCCTCGCGTAAACATACATTATTACTTGCGTTCAAATAACAGATAGAAATAGATGCATTCACACATAAATTTAACATTATAATGTAAACCAAGAAATTAACATATCATAATCAGATGCAATAATCAGAGACAGAAAACACAGTGACTCCAGAATACTTCTCTTTATTTATGATTCAAGTTCCTAGTACAAACTCTATCTACCCTGCACACACAGCTGCAAGGCTCCGTGCACTCAGCTGCGAACTTCCACCCTAGGCCTCTGCGCACTCAACTACAGAGCCTCTTCCTACACTAAGTCTCTCGCTCTTATCTCACCCAAACTTACCAGTGACTCATGACTTCTTACTTACTTTTTCTTCTTCTACCTTAGATATTCTAAGACTTCCATTTTTATACAATCCCATGGTCTGCGGACCATGGGTAGATCTCAAAATAAGCACAACTTATCTAAACTAAGGGTGGAAAACCCCTTTAAATTTAGACATATTTTGTGCTCTGTGACCACAAAATGTGGAAACTTTACATTTCGTTTCACAAAATTTGGGTCTTCTGCCCCAAAACTTGGGTGTTTTAACCCCAAAATTGACCCCAGGGGACCCGTTCCCAATAGGCCCCAAACACAAACATGGTGACTCACCCTCAAGTCACTCAGCTGGCACAAAGATCTTGTTGTGAAGACCTCCCAGATCAACCTGAACAATTGCTACCTCGGCAGCACACTACGCTGCTACCTGCTTCAGCTCCTCAACCAATTGTTCTGTCATTGGCCCTACGCTAGCAATCTATAGCTTATGCTGAGTCTCCTACAGACTGGCCAACTTGCCTTCAATGGTAGTCATGATCTCATAGGCCTCATCTAACCAAGGCTTCAAATGAGCGTTCAACACGGCTTCCTTGTGCTGCACTGCGTCTACCTGTTCCTTCAGTGCCTTGGCCTCCTGCAGCTTCACGAGCCTTTACTTGATGACAACAGTTCATGTTGTTGCCTTAACCTCGTCGTAGCACTAATGCAGTTCCTGTGCTTCTCTCTCCAACCTTTGTACATTGGCATCCTCTTGTAAGCTGGTGAGGACCTCGAGTGACTGCTCAAAAAGTGTCGTGGAGTCTGTCACTACACTTGCTACCGCATCTTCCACACCAATTGCACGTTGCTCCCTAACTTCCAGCGGCATCAAAGGTTGGGCCTTCAACTGCAACTTTACGATCTTGAGATTCAGCTCCAGCTAAACCTTGGTGAACTCTGTGCATGCGTCGCATATTCCCATATCAACTTTTCAAATCCGCACATCGACTGGCTCAGCTTCAGGGATATCCAGCTTTGGGATAGTTCGGCATGTCTCATCCACAACCTTAGTGAGGCATTGATTCTTATCTATGAGGTCGAACAAAAGTTTGATGGCAGAGTCGCGTTGTACAACATTGTTACCTTTTTCTCGCTGATCACCTGCAAAGCACAGTGATCGTGAGACCGACGCTCGGCGATCACACCATCATGCAGAAGGTAAAGCACTTCGCTAGGAAGTACTGCTAGATTAAGTCCCATGACCTTGAGGGCACTGACAGCGGGTGTGTCAGTGTCAATCATCGTCGTCAATGCTCTGTCTGGCAACACTATGGCTCTGGGGTCCCTAGCGTTCATCATCTCTGCAGCTGCTAAGGTGCTAATGGCCACACTGATGGGTGCTACGCTAGTCTGCATGTGTGAAGTGTGGATCTGTAGCTCGTGTAGACCCGTCTGAATAGGGCCTAGCACCTGCTATTGTTGGTGCTCGAACTGCTACAGTGCTTTTGCAGTGGCACCCCCCACTATATCCCCTATATCATTCAGATCCCCATCTATTAAGGTGATTGGATCCAAAGACATCTTGCTCACTTACGAATTCTTCTGCCGCCCTATCTATTCTGGACCCCTAGTGCACTTGATACATAATAGAGTCATTTCTGGGTCCGCTCCTCCCTGCTCTATCTATTTGTCCACTTCTTCCTTTATCTCTGGTGAGGGAAATTTCTCTTTATCAAAGCTGCGCTTCTCTCCTCCTGCTTGTCCACCTGTCTCCTGCGCGACAGCATGGTCTACCTTGGCCTTAGCGTCAGCCTCCTTTCTCCATTTTGTGGCCAGCTGCTCCATCTTCAGCTTGGCTTCTTCCTTCTTCCGTTGTGTGGCAGTCTTGCTAGATCCCACAATCAAGTCCGAGGCAGTGCGCTATTATGTTTGCCATATGTCAAGGAATGCGTCGATCGCATCATCTATCACGAAGTATGGCAAGTCATGCCACTTCTGCTCAGGGTCCTTTCATGCCCTTATTGAGACATGATGGAAATCAGCCTTGAATTCTGCGTACTTTAGCAATCTGTCAAAGTTGGTAGGTGACAACCACGGCTTGCATTTTATGGCCATGTGCATGTTCATCTCCATCAAGGTCCAAAATATTTTGTTGTCCTTTACCTACTGAGATCCTTGGTCACCCACAGCAAAGAGTACTTCGCGGCCTTTGGTAGGTCCAGCGCAACCGAAGGGAATTGACTATCTTCGGGTAGCTGCCATGCTACTAGCACTATGGACAGCAAAAGCCATGCATAGTGAAATGTCTTGCTGAGATCTCGCGCCTCGCGGTAGTTCATGAGGAACTCACCACAGAGGTGGCACACCCAATTAAATTGAACTCCCTCAGCGGATTGGGTCGCCAAAGCTATGACAGGTGTCGGAACTTAGTTTGCGTGACACTTCTGCATAACCTTTCTTGCCAAGAGTTGTGTGGCTACTTTGACCGTTGGGTAATAAATGCTTTAGATGGCGTAGCTGCATGGCTTCTTCACTAACTTGAACTTTTCCTTCATGGTTGCCACGAGGACATATTCGCCAGTCTTTCCACCAAACGCCATGGCCAATTTTCCCTATGTACGGCAGCCACGTGATCCTATGGATCAATCTATCAGTGATGGGTATTGGCTCCTCTAACTACAAACACCCATCGTGCACCAAGCACAGTAGCTGCTTGCTTACCACCATTGTGATGGGTGCATGGTTGTAATGCGACACCCATAGCAAGTTTAGCAGTCATGCCTTATCCACGCCTCTCAGCCACTTCCATGGCTCCAACGCGATTACGCTAGTGGTTTTGTGGAACACGCGATGCATGATTTAATCTGTTGCTAGGTGAGGAAACCACTATGTGTCCACTAAGTCCCAGTCTTCTAATTTCAAAATGGGGACACGCCCCAAGCACGGTCCTTCAAACACAATTTGGTCTGATAATAGGGGTGTATGCAGGTTGACCTTACTCTTGTCAATGTCTTTGGGCACCTTGGTATTTCCCTTGTGCAGAGGAACGTACTCAGGTAGCTTAGTGATGGGTTCAAACCCCACAATTTCGACATCCTCCATTTCCATCCCAACATCCTCATCATCCATTGGAATATCCTCAAACTCCTCTTCTTCTAGCTCTGGGTTAATTGTCTTTTACTTTTCCTATACAGTGGGCTTAACCTTCTAGGGGTGTTTCTTGGGAGATGCGTGCATCGGCTGCTATGGCGCGGCATGTTTTCCCTTCTTGATCTTGGGACCTCTGTGGTCAGTTTAGGCCTTGGCCTAGGCATCTGTGGATAATTTCATACTTTAGTTGGTATTTCTGCAGGCGCTCCCTCCAGGGAAGCTCCTTCTGCTACCATATCCACCTCTGAGACAGCCCCCTCGGCTGTCGCTGCTCCTGCTCTCATAGCTTCAGTGGGCATTGACATAATGCAACGTAATAACTCCTGATTTGCCTATGGAAATGTCTCAAACACAGAACTTGCTAGCAAAAGCTTGAAGGTTTCATGGTTCATGTGCGCTTGAGAGCTCAACAACTCACTTCTCAAAATGCCAAGTTTTTTTCGCTAGGAAGCCACCTGTAATTGATATGCACTTTCAAATACAAATCCGACCGTTCCCCCATAAACAGGTTCATTAATGCTACATTGGCGGCATATTTTCAGAGATCTTGTCCATAAATTTTGACTTAAATGTCGCCCCCCCACCCTCGCTCCATTTGGTCATTTTTCATCATCAAATCATGAACAGTGAATTTAGCAGTCACTTTCTAGCTACTCTACGCGGTTGCTTCTTTAGTAGCACATCCCCATGCATGCCTCCTTAGGCATTGTGACATATCTTCATTCCATGCAGTTCCGGGATCGCACAGCTCTCCGACCCAGGTAGTGTAATTTATAGTCCTGCACTTCCTTTCAGCTGCCTAGAGCACTAAGACTGTGCTTCCCTCATATAGTCACCTAGCTAGATCACAGGTGTATGGCTTCAATCGGCTGCCATTCACCTTCCCTGGTAAGGGTTGTCCATTCAGTTTGACCAACTGAACTGCTCCACCATCAGTAATATCCTTGTGGACATATGGTCTTCGCCAGTGCATCCTGAATTTCCCTAAAAAATTATCAAATTTACTGTCATTTAACAAGACCAGATCATTTATCTTGAAGGTGCGCAGTTTGATGTGCCGATTATGCCATGCCTTTTCACTCTCCTTTTGAACTTGTTGATGAAATCCAGCTAGAAATTGGTCCTCCTCAAGCTCTTCTAGATCTATGAGCCTTTCCTCTAGGGCTCCATGATCCACCATTCCTGTGAGTGTCGCTATGCACATACAAGGTATAATGTATTCCATTGGCATCACAGCTTCTACGACATACACAAGTCTGAAAGGCGTTTGACTGTTCAACTTCTTGCAAGTCGTTCTGTAGGCCCATAGCACCGCTGGTACATGCACATCCCAGTCACTTCTCTGAACATTGCAGACCTTTGTCAGTGCATTCTCTAGTACCTTATTGAATGCTTCCACCATCCCATTGGCTTACAAGTGATAAGGTGTACTCTTCTGGTGATACACCTGAAATTATTCTGTCAATGCACTTATTGTTTCATTAAGAAAGTGTGTACCCCGTGTTGGAAATAATACTGAGAGGGGGGGGTGAATCATTATTATCAAATCAATATAACTTTTTCATTTCCATATTCAGATTCATATACGCTACTTCAGTTAAGGAAAACCGCGTGTATATGCAACTCTGTGTAATGCAATAAGCGTATATCCAGTAAACTTATAATTGAGTTAGTTGCTTCTTAATGAGTGCATAAGAACATTATTAACACTATGAACAGTAAACAGGAGCAGTAAAGCAGAACAAATTACCACACATAGGCAACACACATGAACACCAAGATGTAAGGTGGAAATCCAATGTGGGTGAAAACCACCTGCTGTAGTTCGTCTCTATCTTCTTTTAATTAGAAACTTCTTTTTACAATGACTCTGTACTGGTGCAGTCTTATACCAGTACGCAGGCTGCTACTTGCAGAAGGCTACAACCTTATCTTTTTCTCCAGTTTCTCCTGGAAGGGAGCTACAACCCCCTTAGGTCTTGTACTAGCTGTAGGTGCTGACCTACAGAAGGCTACATCCTTCTCTTTTCTTCCAGGGACCACGTTTCATAAATTTTTAGACTGGATCCATGAATAACATCAATCAAACATCAATTATATCTACATCAACCAATTTCCTTTGTACAAACCAATACTGAATCAACCAATCACTTCTCTGAATGTTGTAACCATAAAACAGCAATAGTAACGAGACACCAATTCTGAACCCAGAACATTGCAGCAATAAACAGAAGTAGCTAAAACATATTTCATGAAACGTACGCTACTTCAATGTGTAGAAACCTGCATACATACGCAACTGTATTAAAGCCAACCAGTGTATACGATGTCTTCACTTGCTGAATGTACGTGTATACGCGCCTCTGATGTGCCGAACCTGCGTACAGATCTATAAAATATAATTTACCCTTTTTACTTAACCAGACATCAATTATACCTAGTTTATCAGATTTATAGTTCTAATCATGCACCAATTATAATAGATCAAAAATCACACAATGATACTACTATTCAAGCCTTAAGATCTCGACCCATCAATAGAACTTATCCATCTTTTAGCGCTCAAGTTCCTCCTTGGTTCAGATCCAGCAATGCATAATAACCCAATTCTAGATCTTGCTCTTCATAAGATATTCAATACTTCAGTTCGTCCCTTTGCCCAATGATCTCCTTCCCCTTTTATAGTCTTAGGTTGTACTCAATACCATGGTCCAAAACCATTTAGAACCAATAATAGGGACCCAATATGGTTCAACACTTTGGATGTAATACCAAGGTCCAAAACCATAGGTTCAAATATAACGGACTAAATACCATGGACCAAAAATAATTTTTCCCACATGTATGCACTTTTCTTTGCATGAAGGTGCGTGCATCCATATACACGCCTTTTTATCCCCTAACCCACGTGTACACGCGAATTGGTTAAGAGGAACCTGTGTATATCCCTTCTTCTTTCATTCAAAGAGCCTGAACTAAGATCTTCCATCTGAGAGAGTTGCCATCAAGGACAACACCTGAGTCATAGTGCCAAACCTCTATCATAATGCCAACAATCTCCCCCTTTGGACTTGATGTCAACGCTAAGTCACTCAAAGTCATTCTCCCCCTTTGTCCTCAAGGGAAAAGGGTTATACTCCCCCTGAACATGCTAAAATCTCTGCTTTGCAGTGCTATCCATGCTCCCCCTGACTATAGGCAAGGTCTGCAAGAAGATGTTCTAGAAAAGACACATGACTTTATACATCCTAAATGACCTTCCTATCACTAAAGACTCATACATACATCCATCTCCCAACCAAGTGGGGATACATCAAAAGTTTATACAAGAACATTACATCATCCATCCCAGGCATAGTGGGGAAACCAAAATAGGTCGTTACATGACCTTAATAAGAAAAGAAATACATGACATAGAGACGAAATATCCACAACAAAACCATGATAGTAATCAACAACTATCATCAGCAGCATCTATCAATCATCATTCAGACCAACAACCATGTTCTCCCTCTACACCTGTTCCACCTGAGACCAAAACAACTCTGAAATTGAACCACGATCTTCTAAAATAATGCCAACAATGCATTATTAGAAGTATGTATATGTGCTCCCCTTGAACCTGTCCCAGATGGTCTCTGTCAAACCCATATCAGACTCTTTTCACCTGAGTTCGGCCCACTGATTTCCTTCAAACTAACATATACACAATTGTATCCACAAAAACCGGCGTATGTACACAGATACTCCTTATGAAACACGCGTACAACAACTTTTCTCTGAAACAGATAATTTCAACAGCAGGATGCTGCATCAACTACCCCCAGCTTCTGTCTGAAGTATTCAAATGTCTCCCTGGGTAGTGGTTTGGTGAGTATATCAGAACCTTTTTCTTTGGAAGGGACATACCCCAATTTGACCTTTTGTTCAAGCACTTGTTCCCGGATAAAATGATATTTGATAGGTATGTGCTTGGTCTTTGAATGCATGACTGGATTCTTTGAAATGTCGATTGCACTTGTATTATCACAAAAATTGGAGATAAGTGGAGTACAAATGATTTGAATGTCTTGTAATGTTTGCATCATCCAAAGGAGTTATGTGCAACAAGATGTAGCAACTACATATTCTGCTTCAGCTGTAGATAATGCAATTGAACTTTGTTTCTTGCTGAACCAAGATACTAATCTAGGACCCATGAAGAATGCACCACCACTAGTGCTTTTTCTGTCATCCACGCTTCCTGCCCAATCTGCATCTGTATATGCATGAAGTGTGAGATTTGTACCTCTAGGATACCATAAGCCATAGTTTTGAGTTCCTTGAAGATACTTGAAAATTCTCTTAACTGCCTGAAGATGAGTTTCCTTTGGATTTGC